>VWZV01007365.1:1134200-1149348 GCA_013397155.1 Irena cyanogastra | reverse complement strand
GGGGGGGGCGGGGCGGGGCCGAGCCGAGCGGACCCATCGGTACCGCCCGGGCGAGCCAGCAGTGTGCGGGGAGAGCCCGCCGCCCCCGCCCCGTACTTACACGAGGGGAGCGGGAAGCTACCCAGGGCGCGCCCGCGCCCGCAGAGCTTGCGCGGGGAGCACCATCTTTNTCTAAAATTAAATTAGAAATTACGAAATTGCAGTTTTAATGACACTAGGAACAGCTGATCTCATTACTCTCTAGGCACACTGGTTCCTATGTGTGAGTATGCGCTGAGCTGAACTTCATCCTGGTGCCGGCATCGTCATGTCAAGCACAGAGCAGTATTATATCTAATACTCTACACATTTAGCTTCATTACTTTCATCTGAACAGCCTAAAAATGAAGAAACTTTAATAGATGAAAATAGTTTAGTAAAGTAAGAGCTGGCCTGTGTCTACCACAGTGCTATGCACATTCTCGTTTTATTCCTCTATTACTGAATACTGCATTATTCGCTTCATTTTATACGGATGCCTGGAACCGAAATACAGTAGAAAAGAGAAGACTGATTCACAGGGCTGTAAAAATGAGGCGGTGTCACTTTCGCTCACACATCATGGAATAACTTTTCCATCTTTGCGTAGGTGTCAGGTGTCACACGGGATTGAGTGGTGTCAGCCCTTTTTCTTTCATGTCGGGACCGCAGTAGCGATGAAAGGGGGCAAAAAAAAAAGATCTTCCAGTGCTGGAACGTACTCCCTTTGAAGCTGCAGGCAGCCACAGCAAGCTGCTGTGGTCTGCACAGCGTGCTAATACCTACCCTCTGGAAAAGCAGGAAAGCTGGTTGCTGCAGCTGCTGCTAGAAACGTCGTCACCTTGTGAATCCCATTTGTACACTCTGTTTAGACTAATTGTACGGATTTAAGGGTATTTGAAATATGTAAGGGTGTTTGGAAGCTAGTTGCGGAAACCTTTACGTGCCTTTCCTAGATACTGTACCCAGGAAATACTTGCCGTAGAAAAAATGTAACCAAAAGTATTATTGGTAGAGTTCACATTCTGCCTATGCTTAACGTGATATTTATCTACAAGATTTTGCATAAAGATAGGCAGTCACACTCAGGAATCTTAAATCTTTTTCCTTTGATTTTCCTGTGGCTGACAGTTGAGAATTTATGTGGACACAGAATGTAAATCAGCCTTAAAGGCAAAGTTTGTATGCTGGTTTTAAGAAACGTTTAAAAAAATAGATACATATATCATCTGACCAGCTTCTGCAGAGATGCTACTTACTTGGCAGTTTTAAAGCAGTGTTTTGGTTTGATGACATAACACTTTTATCTATAATTATTTGCGGGTAATAAATTTGATACAGGGGGTTAAATTGCTTGTGAATAATTGATAAACTGTATCTTATTACAATACATCTGATAAACCAAGGTAAATATTTTTTTTGTCTCAGGCACACGTTAGTCTTCTAGGACTGCAGGCGTTAAAAAAAAATCTAAATACTTCTCTGTGTTGTTTCAGAGCAATGCATTAACATGTGTGACAACACTGGAAGCCGCACAAGTAAGTCATCATTGGTAACTCCAAGAAAAGAAGTATGCTGCTCTTGTAGCCAAAGTACAACCAAGGTAGTTTTAAATTTTCTTGCCACAACATTTGTAATAGTTGTGAGGAGATGCTTTTGCAAACAGCACAGAGCAGCACCAGGGAGCAGAGACACCACAAACTGTCTGTAGGATCGTTCCTCAGCACGGCTACTGAAGGTTTCCTGTCCCAGCTTCTTGTACTTCTGATCGTCAGTGCTGTTTTGTTTTTTTCTCTTTCAGTTGTGATCTAAGGAACTGTATTACATCTGGAATTGGAGTGACCTAACTTGGAGACTTCAGAGAATCTCATCATTGCAATCCTGACAGCTGCTTTTAATTGCAGATAATGTGGCTGGATTTTAAAATAGAAAATTAGGACAAGCAGTTACATCACTGCATTTACTGTATCTTTTTGCCAGATGAGGCAATTAAGTTAGCATATTAAGTTTTTTTAATTTTATACTATCCAAGAATGTCTTAGAAAGTTAGCAAAACATATGGATATGTATAGAGTGGCTCCAGATTCCACCCAAGGAAATTACAGCAGTTATACAGTCAGCATTTAGTCACGTATTTGCTTGCAGTCTGAAGAGAGATGGAAAGAAGGAAAGCGGTGAAAGGAAACAGATAAGCCTAGGAAGGAAGAGGACGGCACCAGAGGTCCAAATCTCATTAAGGGAAAATCTGGGCATTTCCTTTTCCTTCCACTAATTAATAACTATTGCTGCAAATTTATTTAGTGGAAACTGTAAATACGCCTCTGGTGTTTTGGGTTCATCTTTAGCAACACAGCCACATTTTGATTATATAGTACAGGTACAGGATAAAGATGCTCAGAGTCAATACTTTAAATCCAAGGAGAGAAGTCCTTAAATTCTTTGTTTCGGTCCTGTTTGTGTTCAGCCCTCACTGAAGGTCTTCCAGTTCCATTCTGGTCCAAGTTCAACAAAACTTCAGAAACATGGTTTGGTTTTATTTCAGTTTTAAGGACAAATACATACATATATTTGAATATATTTGAGCCAATTTGGTGTCAACACAATGCCCCACTAACTGCTCAAAGCTAACCATGTAGATTAAAGAAGTATTTCCTAGACTGCAGATCAATGGACCATAGTCAGTCCTGCACATCAGTATACTCAGATGCCAGTCTTAAAAGCTTGTTCTGTCTGGTTCTGCAGATTAAGGGGCCATCAGTCGTCATCAGGCCACACTTTTAAGGACTGATGAATTCAGTGTCACAAGTCCAAATCTGTAGGAACCAAGCTAAGCGGTATCTCTTCTGACAATGCTATTCGCTTTACATGTGGGTTATTCCAAGTCGTAATCCCAGATTTTTACATTTATTATGCACTTTTTAAAAGCTCGCTTAAAAGTCACAAATCTTTTTAGAAACTGTACCAGAATAATGAGATTTTTAAACAATGCTTTTGAGAGGATCCTTTATGCTAATTAGAGTCAAGCTGTATCCAAGCATGTGTGTATTTTGTTTTCTACAGACTAGTTTGTTTTCTGCTGATAACAAGTGGCCAATGTGTTCTTAAAACTGCCACAAAGAGATTTAATCTGTTAGGATTATGCTGGTTTTAATTGTCTGCAGGACAGCATTCCAGCTTTAGGGACAGAAGAAAAAATAGCAGCCTGTTGTTTATTAAAAGCACATCTAATTGGTTAAATCTCTCACAAAACCTCGGAAATTAAGAAGGGAAAAGAGAAACATACCTTGTATGCTTACCTGTCAGTTTTGGAAAGAAGAGCACAGAAAACATTTCTGTAAGTGATGGGTCTCAAAAACAGTGTTAGAATGTAAGTCAGGGTGAGCCAGACTAGGTGGCCTGAAGGCCAGATGAGGGTCTTGGAAACCACTGCTGTTCACTGCTGTCCCAGGCAATAACCCCTTCCCTTCCTCCCTCTTCTCTTCCTCCTCACCCTGGTCCCCAGTGCTCTCCCCTTTGCAGCCGTGGGCCTCTGGATGCTAGCATCCAAATCTCCTGTGCCAGGCACTGAAAACCAGGCTGATGCCAAGGAAGGGATGGGTTTGGTGTAGAAAGTTGCCCCAAGCTCCATACCAAATCTTAGGCATGCTGTGCTGGATGCTGGCAGGATTTGAGGGCATTAGGTGGTCAGTAGGGTGGGGGTGTTGCTCTTCAGGTGGCCTTTGCTACTAGAAAAATGATTCCTCATCCCTCCTAAAAAAAGATGATGGGCAGGACTTAAGCACATCACTGAACCAGATCAGCCCTTGGACTGCTGTGTAATTGTTCTGATACTTTGTAACTTCCTTTCATTTAAATAATAAAGACTTTAAATTCAATGCAGATCAAAGAGAGGAGTTCATATAAAATATAGGTGACACATCATGAACTTCCTTACAAGTAGTATTTTATTAAAAGGCACGTCCAGCATGTAGGTAAAATATAGCACAGGAAGTTCTAAAGCATCTTAAAACATAGGGTTTAAAGTAACTCTGTAGTGTCTATACATTTACATTTGTTTCCATAATAAAAATAAGTGTTTATTAGCAGTACAGCAATGAATTCTTAGTGCTGTTTACTATGATACAAATAATCCCTAGCAAAAAGTTGAATGAGAAATAGTTATAAAAAGGAAGCAGGTATCAAATGCAAAACTTCTGTATACATTTCATTTTAAAAATCCAGTGAATTGTAAAAAAAAAAAAAAGTAATTACTACTTGCAAAACGTGATTCAGTATTTCTCAGAATTTGTAGTCCTTTAAATATATGAATTAATGTAGTTCTCTATTTTTAAGTTTAATGTGAAGATTCTTTGAGGAGACAGATGAAATACTGCAAGCCTCTTATTTATTATTTATTACAGACTTATGAAATTATTTTTTAAATGTAAAGCACCATTTTATTAATATGAGAACAAACAAAGACAATTCAGTAATTGACCTGAAAATCAAACATTGGCAAATAACTAAAACTAATTAAAGATTGAAGTCTGAAACCTTTTCACGAAACCAACTTAATTTACTTGCAAATTACAGCATATGAAATGGTTTTCTAATATTTTGGATAAAAGACTGGAAGGTTGCTTTTATTTAGGGGGAGAATAGCTATTGCTTTTTGTAATCTTCTTTTGCTTTCTCTGGATTTGAACTGGACAAACTCATATACAATACCTATATTTTGAAAGTTTCTTACTTTAAGGTTTGACTTCAGGAGCTAATAATGATTCATGGAATGTTTTTACAGATAGCCTCACAATATATTTGCCCCTGCTTACACCTTACCCATATGTCCTGTTTTCAAACAAAAAATACTCTTCTATTAAAAATTTACTTGATCTATTTTCTTCCTTTTCAAAATGAAACCTGCCTGCAGGCTAGTGAAGCATCCTGCAGTAGGTACTGCATCCTCTATCAGGGGAGTTAAAAGAAACAGATGGATTTCCAGAAAATTTCTCACAAGCAGCTTTCCTCACAGAAAACACACGTTGGAAGCACCCCACTTCAAGAAGGAGCTGTGCCACATCCACTGCAAGCTAGTTAGACAAGGATCTCACTTTCCTAACTTACTTCCTTCTCTCTTTTTAGCAGTACAGCCAGTTCAAAGGTATTGCCCTCATTGCAGCTTAAGTTCCTATCAATGTTATTTGAAGTATAAGCCACTTTTCACCCCATGCTGAGAAATTATAGAATGCTGAGTCCACTGCCCACTTTACAGATGGATAAATTGCAGTGCAGTCTTTAATAGTGCTCTTCCTACAGAAAATCAAGCAGCTCAAAATCCCTTGAACAGTGAGAGTTGATCCACAACTTATTCTGCCCTCCAGATGTGTCAAACAGGGTAAGAAAAAATAGCAAATGCATGTAATAAGGTGTCCAGAGCAATCTCTCAAATTTGGAGATTCCCCCTGGGGCAGTGCGGGTACAGCAGCTCAGCCTGTACACAACAGATCCTATTTTGGGGCTGCAACCTAAAGAGATACAGTTAAAGTGTAACAAAGCATTTTGAAAGGGGATTTTTGTACTTTCAGCTACCACATTTACAACTATTTTTCATAAAATCCTGTAATCAAACCTCATCCAAATAACTTCAAAAGAAGAATTTGCACTGGGCTTGGACTCTTTCCCCATGTCTAACATACCTCTGCATTTACTATTTGTTAACTAACAGCTCACCAAGTTGCAAACCTCAGCTATGAAACATCAATTATAGAACAGTTTGACTGGAATCAAAAGGATTTACTTACATAAACCCTGCCCTCCAGTGAAAGAAAAATCGAGACAGAAGCATTAAATTCATTTGTTTGGAGTTTTTTAGTGTATTTTGTTCTTTGCAGCACTCACCACTAAACTTTTTCCAGATATGATCTGTTTGAAGTTTTTCCTACTAAATTCCAGCTCATTCCTTATGCTAATATAAATAGCTTTTGCTCCAGCGTTGTATTCCTCCTTAATACCATAGAAAGGAATGATATTATTTTGGTATTTCAGTTCCTGGAAAAATAATGTCTCCAATTGTGGAAGAAAGCAAAATGAAACACAGGTGCAATCCCTTTTTAAAAATAGAATCTAAGTAGAATAAAATACACACTTTATCAGGTATAATTAATCAGCATAATTATGGTGATATATTTTTATATTTCTATAGACTTTGTCAGAGGCACTGGCTGCTTTAAAGCCCTGTAGATAACCTGATTAATAAATACAGTTAATCCCTCTCCTGCTTGGTAACCCTGGCACCAGAACTTACTGAGTTTGCTCTAAGCTAATTTTCTTTTTTCTCGAAATTGAGCTATCTAGCCAAACTTTGTCTATGTGTGGATTCAAACTGTACTGACACTAGTTACTCCCCTAGACCTTTAATCTCTACTAATACACCTTTGCATTGTACTCATCCCAGTGGTTAGTTATTTGACACACCTTTTGAGAAGTGCCACCTCTCACAGAAGCTGCTGGCTTTTCCATGTCCTTTCCCTTCAGTCTCTTCTCAGACAGGAAAGCCAGACAAGCAATTCCCTCCTTAGAAAGCAGGATATTTTCTCATCTTGTTCCTGGCAGCTGTGTTTCACCTAGCTTGTAATGTGCTCTCTGAGACAGAGGATAAGGACCAGTGATGGTCAGCACCTGAACCAACTCTGCCTCCCTGTTTCTTTGACTGATATTCAGCCTACTGTAGAAACTACCCAATTTTGGCAATACTGTGGCAAATCTCCATGTTGTTGTAAAGCGAGCTCAGACCATGGTGACTGAAGTTATGTGTCCGTGGAATGTTGTTTCCAGGCATTTTCAGTCATGCTAATGTCTTAGCAAAATACTGAGACCTGCTGAATCTAATGCTGATAGATAAGTGGTTTTCAGGAGCTAGGCTGATACCAAAGCAGCCTGTCATCCCCACTTCCTTTGTGTATACAGAACTAACCAACTCAGACCTTTCAATTAGCTTCTACTTATTCTATTTAGAAATTCTTTGGTTTAGATAGTAAAAGCTTCATTAATTTCTATATTTTTAAAATAAAATTTCTCCTTTCAACAAAGTTTTTTTATTGTTATTGAGAATTAGCAAGAGTTTTTAGAATCCCTCAAGCCATTGTTCCCTCTAGCAGTAAATATGATACTTAAAATTCTTTTAATGACTGCAAAGTTGGTAGAAATTTTATTCTATTTTATTTTAAATGACTCTTAGACATGATACCTGTGTCTAAAGATATCTCTTCCCATTTCCATTATGTGTTTTGGCTTCAGGAGAGCAAAGCCCTGGTATCACCTGACTTATTTTCCGCTAGAGCCTAAGATTATAGCCAAAGGAAAAATCAATATGATTGTTATCAGAAATACAAGAAAAAGCTCTTGAATAGAGCATATAAGTAAATAAAGTTTTTTAAACAATCCTTTACAAGGTAATTTACCTGCACGAACATTTTGCTAGAACATGAGAATTGGCTAAGGAAATCCACACAACTACAGAATTGTCCTCCCTGTAGTGTGTAGATTCTATTTTCTCAAGGTGATAGGACTAAATAGGACTAAATTCCTCATTGTTATAAGATATTAAAAAAAAAACCTCTGCCCCCATTCTAATTTTTCTTTCTTGCTGATAATTTATATTGTTTATCTAGAATATGGTTACATAAAATATAATTAGGACAATAATGACAAGATCAGATTAAAATAAAATTACGTCTAATGTGCTGAGCACAGCTGCTTGGTTACATTCCCACTCTACCCATTCACCTTGTATTCAAACCATTTTCTATCTCCAGTGATAATACTACCAGCACAAAGATACCCATACAACTAAAATGCTGCCCTAGTTTACACTTCTGCTAGGTTTAGTGCTAAACTAAATACTATCACCAATTCAATTTTCATTATTCATCTTGCAATTATGTTTCTTTTGGTTGGTTTTTTTTAAGCATCACCTTTTAGGACTGTGGGATTCTCAGTTTTCCTTTAAGCAGAGTGAAGAGGTTTTCTAACATTCCAGGTATAAACTGGAAAATCTGAAACTCCAAGACTCAAACAAGAAAAACCAAACCAACACATGGGGTGGAAAAAGGCTTAGGATTAAAGTCCTTATCATGATTTTTGGTTGACTCATGGGCATTGAACCTGTGAAACTGGCTTTGCTGCACACTCTGTACTAGCAATTCAAGATGATATATATCAGTTAGAAGTAATTTTTATAATCTGAAGGGCCCACAATTTAAAAGGTAGTGCTGCAAGCAAGCTACAACATCCATAAGGTAAAGAAAAAATGAAAGAAAAGGCACCAAAATTTTTTTTAAATGTTTGAACAACATGTCTGAAAATATTCATTTTTCAGAAATATTCAATTTTCAGAAATTCACGAAATCTACATGCAAAATCTTTGTACGGCTGAAATCTAATCATGTTCTATCATCAGATTTTTTGTACTAGAACAAGTCATTCCTCTGTGCTGCGTTAGAAAGAAGCCAAGCTTTCTGCAAGCTATACTGTGGTTTAGTTTTACTAGTGCAATGCATCAACCCTAGCACTGGCATCCTAATGAGGACAAGAACTGTGCTTTCATACAAAGAGGACTAGTTCCCCCTCCAGTCTGTTTAAAATATTGTTCACAGCTTCGAGCACACTATAGTTACACAGCCTACTTTTCCTCGCAGGAACTAATACAAATGGTACGAAGTCTAGGTCAATATGCTCAATGTTTGGTGACCTGGTTCCACATCACAGTAACTAATCTTGATTAGCTACAAGAATCACCACCTTTCACTTTGCCAGCACTCCTTGTTATCAGCCTGCCATGTGCCCTTGTGCTTTGGAGAGCTGTCATTAAAAATACAGCAAGCTTCCCTGCATCTGCCCCTTGTTGCTCCTCAGAGCTTGGCTGTGCTGTGGGGTACACTTGGCCCGTGACTGCTTACATAGTCTGCCAGCAGCAAGCCATAAATCATTCCTTGTATTTGCAACATAGCAGTCTCATTGCACCCCAAAGCTCTTATCTTCTCAGTCTGCTTGCTCCAGCACTGATATCCATTATGTTAAACTCCCAGGGATTTATTTTAAAGGTCCTTAGTACACTGTGTTTACCTTTGAGACCCCAAGTGTATCACCCAAGGCACAGTAGTATAATGTTAACACAGCTGCAGATTAGAGTGTTTGTCATTGTGATGGAAGTTATTCCATATAGCAGTTCTCTCACCACAGGATAGAGCTAGACCTGTAAGAAAAGATTCATTAGAATGAAAAGTGTTCCCAGGAACACAGTTTTTTGACAGGCTCTGCTCACAGGAAAAGCTCCTCAGCCTGGGGGTGGCAGATCATAGCAACACTGATGACAAGAACTGTGTGATTAGGACACACACCTAGAATACAAGAGCTCTTTGGGCATAGGAACCAAAAGGTGGTCACCATATAATGTGAAAAACTTCCAAATACATTTTGGCAAGACATGGGGAAAATTCTACATAACAAAATATTTTGGTTTGTTTTTCAGAAGAAAACTCCTCCCATTTCTATACTAAAGCTTGAGTTGAAAATGGAGACAGAAAATTTAAGCCATGGAGGAGGAGGAGGAGAAACCCACCTTTTCCACAGAAAGAAAAAGAAGATATCAAGTATATGTCATACCAATGAACTGTCCACTCTGCCTCACATTCTTGGTGCCTTCTAGTTCTCAATGGCTCTGCTACTCATTTGTGCCAGCATGTTACAGACAAAACTGAGTGTGTAACACTGAGAGTTTAGATGCAACAAATAAGCTGGTCGGTGCCCCAGAATTTGTGAGAAGGGACAGAACATCTTGTCAGTACAACAGAGCAGCTAATCACAAGGAAAACAATATTATGTTGTTTCTATTTCAGCCTGGGCAAAACTAGATTACAGCAAGTCTTGACAACCCTCCTTGTTCAAGCATAGGTCTTTGCTTTAATTAACAAATAAGCTAAGGAAAGAATTAAAACTATTAATTTGTTGACTAAGGATGAGTCTATGTCCTTATTTCTCTCTTTACTACTTTCCTATTATTCTCATCATGTGTATTTTTTCTATTAAATACTTTGCCTTTGGGGTGAAGAATGGGTACCGAGGGTCTAAGTCCTCTCTTCCTGTTTGGAAGACTACTGTAACAGAAAAAGTGATGTCCTATGCTAATACCCAACTACAGGAATTCAGCAGGGAGCCTCTAAGCCACTAATCTGAATGTAATCCAGCTATACTTTTGAGCAGCACCACAAAGGCAAAGCAGGGGTATTCATCCTCACTGATACATGTGCATTTATCTGAGTGTTAGCTGGGAAATTATAAAAGTTCCTATATAAGAGCATTCTTTCCTGAATAGTAGCAAATCCATACATACAAAGATTGGGAGATTGTTGTGCACTTTGATTTACTTTATTGAGTAATCATCTGATAGCTACAATGGTGAATTAGAAGTTTAAAAATAAAATAAAATAAAGCAAAAGAAAATAAAAAAGAAGAAAAAGGAAAACCAACCCTCTTAAAAAAAAAAATCCACATGGTATTTCCCCATATTTTGGGAAACAGGCTGAAGAAAACATTCTACACTGTAGAAGACACATGTAACTGCTGATACCCATGTTTTGACATTGGAACTGCAAGTCTGAAGTATACAGTTCTAAAGCCTCAACCAAAAGAGGCTTAACAATAATAGCATGGATACATCACCACTGTGAGGATGTTAACACATTCAGGACTCTGGGATACCAATCTAGTATAATCAGCAATATGCTGGGTTCCTGTGAAAGATGTGGCATTTCTTCTTAAGGTCAGCTTTCAGAAAACTTTGAAAAACAATGTTCTAGACTGGTCACTTACAGTACGCCTTTGCTTGCAGAAAAGCAGGAGAGTAGTTCAATAAAAACTGAATACATTATCATTTTTCTGACTGGATTTGATTAGTTGCATAACTTTAGCAAGATTATCACAGTGTGATCTAGTTAAGCTTTTAGGATTATGTGAACACCAGCACCAAATTAATCTTGGAATCAGACAACTGAGATACTTGTAAACTCTCGTATGTCTCTGACCACTTATGAAGTCTCTCCCGGTCCCACTGCTTCAGTAAGCATTTGATAGTTAGTGCAGCATTTTATTGACAAAGCAACACAATCTGGACAGATTCCTGGCTTTTCTCTCCTTGCGAGAATAGCATGCCACCCCAAGGATGCAAACTGGGATTATTTTACATAAAGTCTCCCTTTGTAGCATCTGAAATAAAAACCTTTCCCCCAGAACTGCCACTGTTTTGATAGTGAATTCCATGCTGAGTTGTACAATTGGTTACTCAGTTCTTTGGCTGATTTTAAGAATTGCATTCAAAAGTTACTCTGTGTTAGAGGCATTTAGAAAATATATTTATACCTGGTATTGATACTCTTTCAAGTACTCTTTTAGTCTTGTTGGTAATGGCAACTCCCAGATCTGATTTGTGCTCTTGTTTATAGCTATTCTGCAGCGGTGTTGCAGAGATGGAGCAGATGTATAGAGGGGTTTGTTCAAGTAAAGATGAACTGTTCCATTTGAAGGTGTTTCAGTTCTATCCTTGCACATAAGAACATAGTACTCAATCAAATGCACAACGCTGTTAAACTGTTTAAGTCTAGATCTGACACAAGTGATAGAGTCCAGTCTAAACTTGCCATCTTGATATTCTATACGTAGATTGGTCGGTCCCGCTGATGTTTTTACTGATATAGTCAGTAGATACTCTGAATGCGAACTATCCCTAACCAAAAAGGTCCCTTCAGGGGCATCCTGTAACCTTTCTTTGGCTTCAGCAACAGTCATGTTGCCCCAGTACCATCCTGTTAAAAGATGAGAGAAAGAAGGGATTTGTTTATCCTTGTTTGTTTTAAAAGCTGCTCTCTAGCTGATATGCTTTTAGTCACCCATTTCTTTTGTTGTTGGAAAGCTAAAGTCCTGCAGGCACAGTAAATTTTTATTTGCTATTTAAATTCATTTGTTTTACAATGCATCTCGTTTTCACAGAGCCTTTCAGGTCACTTTTTATTTAGCTATCTATGCATACACATGCACAAACTTTCCTGCAGCGTTCTGCGGGGCCGACACCGGAGCCGCCGACCCGGCGGGCCGCCCCTTTAGTAGCAGGGACGCGTTCCGCGGCTCCCCGCTGCTCTCCCGCCGGGGCCAGCGCTGCGTCCGCAAGGCAGAGGCTGGCAGCCCGCGGAACGCCCGCTTTGGGTAACTGTGAGCAGGCTGCTGTTGAAATGAGCTTTGTCTAGCGATCGAAAGCAAAGGGATAAGAAAACAACTTCGGCGAGGTAGCTGCGGTCCTGTCGCGGCTGCGATGAAGACAAGAAGCCCTTCCCTCCTCCCTCAACCAAGCCCCGCGTCCTGCGGGGCCGGGCGAGCCGCCGCCCCGCCGACGAGGGGAGCGCAGGTACGCGGGGCTGAGGGGATGCGGCGCCGCGGCCGCCCCGGCCCTCGCCCGGCCGCAGATCCTGGGCTGCCGCCGGGGCGCGGCGCTGCCGGCGCTTTCGCTTCGGCCGCCGCAGTCCGCGGAAGGTCGGAGTCGTCGCCGCCCCTCTCCGCCGCGGGAACGCGACCTCGCAGCGCCGGGCGGCGATGGCCGGGCGTCGCACCGCCGCCCAGTTCCCCTCTCGGCCCGGTGGGGATCCCCGCCGCGCCGCTCTGCCTCCCCTCGGACAGCGCCGCCGCACCGGGCGCTTTCCCCTTCCCGGCCGCCCGGGCTTACCTGCCCGCCGCAGCTCCTCCATAGCCGCGGCCAGCTGCTCCGCCTCACGGCACTCCTCAGCAACGGGCGCCGCCGCCCCGGGGTGCCCCCAGCGCTCCCCGGAGCTCTCCGCGCTCTCCAGGGACTCGGCGGAGCGCAGGGTCATGGGCGGCGGCGGCGGGCGCGGCCCCGCTCGCACGCAGGTCGGGCGCTGCCGGCAGGAGAGGGCTCCGCTTCGCCGCCGCGGGGTTCAGCGCCGCGCTTGGTGCATGGTCCCGGCCCCCAGCCCGGGCGCCGCCTGCGAGCGGAGGGAGAGCGTGGTTAGCGGCGAGCCCCGCGAGAGGCGCTCCCGACGCAGAGCGTGTTTCTGGCGATCCCGCTTCGGAACTTCCCAGCATCCAGAGGAGGGACCCGAGGCGAGAGATCACCTCCCGGCGGAGCGGGGGAGGGACATTCCTCCCCCCCGCCACCCAGCCTGTCCTCGGCTCCTCTCCGCCGGGGACTCGGCGGAGGCGCGGCCCGAGAAGGTAGTCTCGCTTTATCGCAAAGGCGAGCCCGCTGATGCCCCCTCCCTCGGCTGGGGCAGGCGAGCCCGGCCGGCGGCTCTGGGACTTTTGTGGAGGGAGGAGGTCGTGAGGGAGAGCCGAGCACGTAAAGGTATGAGAGAGGAGGGGTAACCAGCAGAGCAGGGCAGAGGTCCCAGCCCCGGCGCTGCCCGGGTTTCACGCTGCGGTGCGTACAGACGGTGTCCGCGGACGCCTTCCAGTAAGGTCATCCGCGAAGTCGTACCTGTAGGAACGGGAGCCCGGCGTGGGCCATGCTCCTGGGGTGGGCTGGCTGCTCTCGGGCAGCGGAGTACCCGAGAAGCTGCGGGGGCTCGCTGGCCGCTTGGGAACGGAAGGGGCAGCGCGGTGGAGGACGCGCTATAATTAGCGCGGGGCAGGAAATATGCTTTTCCCGCTCCATTAAATGCTGATATTAGGGAGAAAAAAAAAAATCTTTCCTCTTGACGAAAGCTAACAGGAGGGATAAAAAGAGCCTCTTCTCTCCCGGGTGCACCGCCACATCAGGAGCGACAAAGCCGGGCAGTACCAGAGATGGGGAGCCTAGCCGGCTTGGCCGGAGTGGAGGGAGGGGGCTCACGGGGAAGATCGGGAGCCCCCCGCCGGTGCTTGCGAACCGGGCAGCCCCTGCCTGCGGGTGCGCAGCAGCCGCCGGGTGAGGGGTTATGCTGAGGTGATTCCTCCCCTAACAAGTTCCGCGGCGGAGCTCAGAAACTTTTCCCAAATTAAATCAGTTGTAGTGGCAACTGATAGGGTGTTCTGGCGGGTTTCTGTCCCAATATATGTAGGCACACACGCGGAAACCCCTCGACAAAGCCTATGCCCTCCTTCCCCCGCGCAGAAGCCCCCGCCGCCGGCTCGGTGACCGGGCGCAGGTGCGCCTGTCACCGGAGAGGCTGCGGGCGCGGGGCCGACGAGCGCAGGTGGGAGCAGCCCTGCCAGCGGTGTCCGGGCGCGACCCCTTGTGAAGGGGAGGCTCCGGGAGCACCTAGCCGCGAAGCGCCGCCGCCACGGGAGTTCGGTGGGGACGGAAGGCTGGCGAGGCGGTGGCGGCTGGCTGCAGCCAGGCGTCCCCCGGCCGAAGAGAGGAGCGCCGGAGCAGCCTGCCGCCGGCTACGGGAAAGCCTCCATCCCGGCGGTCGGCAGCCCCGTACCGGGAGCGGGGTGGCGGGCTGCCGGCTCTCGAAGCGAGGCAGTGCATCGGGCGGAGGGGAGCGACGACAAGGGAACTCACCCGGGCTCAGCGGGACGGAGCTGGGGCCGCCGCTGCCGCCGCCTGGAGGTGGAGTGGTCAGGTTGTTCTGGCTCCCGGCGGCGTCGGGGGACCGGAGGGACACAGCACCCGCCGCCGGGGAGAAGCGTCGAGACTGTGCTGGGGCGGACAGAGGCTGCCGGAGGAAGATGGTGCTCCTGGGGAAACACCCCCCTCCTCTCCCCCGCCTCTCCCCGGCGCGGGCGGTCTGCTCGCCTTTGATTGCGAGGCGAGGGCATCCTGCCCCCGCCGCTCCCCCCTCCCGGGATGGTTACATACAAAGGCTGCTTTCCAGGAACTTTCCAGGAACCGCATCATGTGACAGGACCCGCTCNCCCTGGTCTCCACCCCCCTTCACCCTCCGGCGCTAAATACCTCGTTGCTACAAACAGCCATTGCCCGCCGATGCGCGCGCCGATTTCCTCCCCCTCCCCCCCTTTCCAAAAAAATTATTATTATTTTTTTTTTAATAACCACGAAGCTGTTTTTCAGTGTAAAGATGGTTGATTGCACCGTGGGTGCTGCTCAGTAACCAGCCACCTTTTGCCGCTGCCCCGGTGGCCCCGAGCCGACTTTAGAAAGAGACAC
>VWZV01007365.1:1052985-1134153 GCA_013397155.1 Irena cyanogastra | reverse complement strand
AAAAAAAGAAAGAAAGAAAAGAGGGGAAACAAAGCAAAAGTAGCCGTAATAGTCTCACCCCAGCCCTTGGCTGCAGGTCAGGGCTCCCTGCAAATTGCACGGGGGTATCTGGAGGGAGAATTGACGGGAGAAGGATTAAGGGGTGTCTTTTTAAAGATTTCAGGAGAGAAACCCAAACTTATAAAGTAATAGAAGATAATATCTTTAAAAATCGGAGCGGGAGCGGGGAGGGAGCCTTTGTTATCAGAGGGGTAAATGAATATGTATTAGGCTGGATTGTCTGGCTGAGGGAGCGGAGCAGCTCCCCTGCACAGAGAAAGCTCCCACACCGAGACGCTGCCTTGGGTCGCACTCCCCAGTAACGTCTGAAACGCAACGTTTCTTCAAAAAATAAAAAAAAATTAAGGACTGAGGAAGGATTAAAAATCCTGAAGGATTTTGTAACAGTTATTGCTTATAATTCTTAAGCATCAGGGGATAAGAGAATTAATAGTTATATTAAAAATTAAGTTCTGTATTTAGTAATTAAGTAAATTCATCTGAGAAAAAAAATCTACTTTGTTACATGAAATATTGGCCAGTGTAATTTCATCTGTTTGTAATGCCTGGGTGCTTTTGAATTTAATTTATTCAGTTTATGAAAAAAAGGTGGTTTTAATCACTGGCAGCAGCACAGATTTAAAATGAGGTCTGAGGAACAAACACGGGCTTTCTTAAGAATTCTCAGAAATGGCTTTAAACAATTCAGGTCTTGAAGGTCATTCTTGTTCCTGTTTTTGTCTGTGAAGTTCAGATAGCCTCAGATCCAGCCCCCAGGACAGTTGTGGAATCCCCACTAAGTTTTTTCGTTGGATTGATGTGAAGAGAGGAGAGAATAGGCTTGTGCCCCTAGAAATTGAGTTGACAGTTCGGCTATCTATGACATGAGATCTTGCAAAAAATCTCCATTACTTTTTCAGAATAGCACTGACTTCACTATGTGCAGAAGAACAATAAAAAATTAATACAGATATATTTTTATTACTAAAATAATTCTGTATATGCAGGCACACAGCTTTTGCTCAAAAAATATGTTCTTCTGATACAGTGTTCAAATTAAGGCTGTTTCTTTGAAGTTCACTAATGCATCTTGGAGAAAAGGAATACATCTTGTCTGCAAGATGCAAAGCTGCTTTTTTATAGCTTTGCTGGAGTTCTCTTTTCCTATGTTATTCTATTAATGGGATTTTTATGTGGATAGTATCTCAAGACTTCCTTTGCTTCTGCTGTTTATTCGTCACTTGAAGTCATAATAATTTGTTTCTAAAACCACAGCTGGCTGCTATAAAGGCAGAGGGAGGAAGACCACGATTTATGTGGTGAATGAGAAACAAAAACAGAAGAATGTAATAAATGTTTGTTACTTAGAACTTCAGATAGTGTTATGAAAAAGGTAGCATAAAAATTAAATAGGCAGTATATCAGCAGGATCTTTCCTAAACAGAGTTCTGTTAATTTTTTTTCATGAGAACTTAATGTCTCTTAAGAATAGCACTAAATATCTGATAAACTTACAAGAGTAATGAAATTCAAACTTAAAAACTGCAAATCGATCTTTAAATGACAATACTGGCACCTCATGAGAGTGCTCTGGTTTTCAGTTACCTTTATTCTCTGGCTTGAGACATCTGAAAGTGCTATAGGCTCGGTGGAGTAAGTTTGTATTTTACTGCTTCTTTCAACAGTGTTAGTTGCTCTTTTTCTCCTCTGTCTGCATGAATCCTCCATGCAGTCACAGGAGAGAAAAGGAATAGCTGTAAGGGTAAGAAAAGGTGACTAAATTAAATTACTTCTGGGACTATGGGCCATATGTAGTGCATGAAACTACTTAAAGCTACTTTTTAGTTTTTTGGCACTGGGATATTTACTACAGGTTTGGTCTGCCTGAAGAGTTTTACTTTATAAAAATCAGAATGGAGTAGGAGAAAGATGTGAAATGGAGAAAGAGAAAAGAAGGAGCAGACTTAGAAAACTTAGCTTTCCATCATGTAAACAAAATAGGGTTTTTAAATCTGCCACGTAACAAACAGTAATTCTTCCAAACAGTCACTAATACAAAAACTATATACAAGTGAGGATTTAAAAATTTTATGTACAATTCAAACCAAATGCTTTATTTATTTTTAATCTGTGTGTTTTGGGGTAGCAATTCTAGAAGAAATATTGCTGTACATGTACAAATGTGAATGCTTCTGAGCCAGTTTTAGAGGCATATCAACCAACTGGAGATGAAAGGCACCAACTTTAACAACCCTTATTTTTTTTTTCCTGATACTACTATTCATGAATGTTAGTTCTGACTGTATATCATCCATATAGTAAATATTTTTAATCAAGTTTTATATTAGTAGTGAAAATATGAACATTAAGGGTTCTTGAAAATCACAAGCAGAATATATTGTTTCTGATGCATTCAAATGCATATGCTCAGGACAGGGAAGGATGAGTGAATTTATTTTTTATTTTTCCTTTAGGCAAAAATCCCTTTCATGACCAAGGAAGGAGGCAACAACGTTTTTACAGTCCTGCGAAGTGCCTGTTACTAGAAATGATTTTCACTTTGTTCCTGAAAAGTATGCCAAGTTTACTGGTGAGCTAGCATGCTGATTTATTTATATAATATGATGTGAGCAGAGGGGGGGGTAATGTGTTTTTGACTCAGCTGATTTTGCTAAATTTGCTCTGATCCACTGAAAAGATTTACTGATTTATTGAGATAGATTTACCTAGCTACCTGGAAGAATATAAGGGGCCTTTCCTTGCTCTCTTCATCCTTAACTTCCCAAAGATGCAGCACAGAATATCCATTATTCGTGGCATACCATCTGGTCAGTTAAAAGGACAGCTATTGATTATCACATAAGTCTACTTACTGAACATATTTTGACAACTGTTTACCTGAACTAGTCTAAATAACAGTGTACAGCTGCCACAGTTTCCCTGTCCTGGGACTGCAGTCTGGTTCTGGAGCAGAGAAATATGAATATTGAGCCTTTAGCTCCAGCAAATTGGAATGAGTTAATTGTAACTCCACCGCACAAGAAAGGTCTGCAATGTCAACTCTTAGAGGATTTCTCACTTAGCAGTTAGGAGAAAGATTTGCTTATTTCACAAAGAGTTCCTAAAACATAATAAATAAAACATAGAGAAAACAAATATTTCAGTCTATGGGATCACCCTGCTCTTTCCAGCTGCCTGAGGAACAGAATGTTTTGATGAAATAGATTAAGATTTATACCAAACAGTTTTACTCTTTACCAGCTGCCACCTTATTTCCTGCCATTTTTATCTATTCACATGTGAATTCTTTGCTTTTCTTGATAATATATATTTGGTAAAGGAGAATAACAAAAGAATTCAGTGAATAATTTCTATGAATCAGGAGTGCTCTAAAAGGAAACCAGCACTTGTGATTTAAAAGCAAACATCAAAAGATGGCACCAAGAGAGTAATACTTTGAAATAACATCCAGATTCTTTTCTTTCAGAGACAGTTGATAAAAAGAAGGATCATTCCCTTTGGTTCAGTGGATAGGCAGACAGTTAATCACTGTCAAGCACGAAACTGATCATAAAAAGGTGGCATTTAAGTCCATCTCTCATCTCATCCTGTGCTATCTGCTATCTGAAAGTAAAGGCCTAACCTGCATTGAGTAAGAGGTTACTTAGCCACTTGGGATCTTCAAGGAAAATAATTAAATGTAGTGCTTGCTTAGTTTCTCCAATTTACTACTTACAATTTAAGGTAAAACCAAAATAACATAAAAATACTTTGGATAGGCATGCATAGGAAAAGCAGAAAGTGATGACACAGGGTACTAAGTATAAAAAACCAAGGATAATTTACACAGCAGTTTTTACTCGGTGCTATGTTTAGGCTTCTTCATAAACAGCAGAATTCTTGTCTATCACTGTGTTATTTTGTGAATTATTGAGTTACACTCTGACTAAAACCAGCCAGATATTGCTGAAAGTTACTGGAGAATAAGTTGTAAATATATGTGCTTTGATAGCATTTTCTTCCCATTCATGCTTCCTTCTCCTGAAAAGGTAGAAAACAGGACTGCTGGAAAGGACCATTTTTGATACAGCCTTTTCAAACAACTACCAGGAGAATATTTGATACGTATTTTAATATTCAGACTATAACATAAAATGCTGTGATATTTATTTACCTTGGATTTTTTTTGGCTGAAAAAGAACATATAGGTATATACATGCACTACATCTATACACACACATGTTCAGAACTATTCTCCTTGAAGTTTTGAATTTTTAGAGAAACATACACTCTTCTTTTTGGAAAAATCCTAGAGATAGCACAGCAGAAAGCACTGTGAAATCTTGCATTCTCATCCTAGATGCTGCCAGAAAAAACAAGCCTCTTATGCTTGAGGAGGCTTGAGATGTTTTTCTGCCAGTTGCGAGTCCTACGCCTCAAAGTAAAAGAGAGCAAGTAATGTCTGTGAAAAAAAGTTTTCCTGACAGACAGCACAAAGGCAGCTCTCCCATGCTTTGCCAATCCATAAGTAATAAAGTTCCTTTGTTGGCAGAGAGTCAATTTCGAAACTAATAAGGAAAACTAAAACAGGTGATGCAGTGCCTACCTCTAAAGGGAAGATTTTTGAGTGAAAAGTAAAGTGAAGTAGAAACTGGGTTATGTGTCTCTGAATAAATGGCCTCCCATCAGAAAAAGATTAATTTTAAATCACTGCTCTAGTTCTTACATTAAGGATAGTTTAATTCACCCAGAGCTATTTGGCCTTGAGGATGAATTCCTGCAATTAAGTGTTTATGATTGAAAGTGCTGCCATGGAGAGCAGACAGATGAATATCATTTTAGGAGTACTGTGAATCATTAAATGAGTTGTAGAACCTTTTTCTGGGCATGAGCCACTTTTAAATTTCAGGCTAAGGCTATAATAGACTTCAGCATAAGGCCTGATGTGTTGCTGTACTTAGGAGTTTGAATAACAGAATAATCAATGTTTACTAATGTATTTATATAACCTTAAACTTCTTACAGTTAATTGAAAATATGTTGCCTGTTGTACGTGAATATGCTGCTGGGTTCAAATACATTTTTCAGATTAGTGCATTAAGTATTAGAGTAAGGTAATGAACTTAACCTGCCTCTGGTGTGTTGGCTTCTTTTGGCTCAAGATAGGCAGGGCTGCTTTCCCTGCTTCAGTACAGAGGCTGGATGTGGAATGTCATACAAACCTGGACAGATGACAAGAAAACAGCACTAGCTGCCAACTACCTTCCCTCTGTTTGTCAGGATTAGTGCTTGCTGTTTGTCAGGATGGCTCAACGCATCCTCCTGTGTCTGACTGGCATACTGGGAGGACGTAACCTGAAATACTGGCCAGGCAGGCTGGTAGTTTTAAGGCTCAGGAGTGGAAACAGACATAGGGCTACTCTTTCTGGTTAAGGAAAGAGCATTGGTCCACAGCTCGCCTTTTCTTGGCACAGCCTGTCCATTCCCAGAATCACTTGCTCCTCCTGTAAGCAGTTTTTCCAGGTATGTTGAAATTAAAGCTCAAACAGTAGCAGATAAAATTGGACAGGCTGCTTGAAGCAGTACCTCCCCCTGTACTGTACCCAAAACCATCCTGTGGCTGTGACAGAGCTCTGCCTGCAGCAGGGCAGAGAAATTAACTCATGCATCTCCCCCTTAACAACTTCAGCTTTCAGACTGGTGTTTTAAGAACAACCCCAGCTTCAGTGTGGCTTCAAAACTGTCACTGATCAGGAGCAGCCTCGTGAGCTGCTTGGTCGTGAGGTGGCAATGCTGTCCTGACGTGGGGTGAACGGCGTGGGGGGAGAGTAATAACTTCTTCAGCCATCTGATTTTAATCCCTTACCATATGTGACTTGAAGTCCTTAGATGCCCTCTACCGCCATATACCAGAATTAACAGATGGCTCTGTGTAACCAAATTCAGATTTGCTTAAGTTTGTTATTATCTCTCTGTCTTCATAAATGAACGGAGAAGGGGAAATAATATCCATAATTATTACAAAATATGCAAAGCATTTTATAAAGTGTGAGTTTAGGCTAGACATGTTTTCTGACTTTCAGTGCCATTGCCTTATATTTCAAAATTTAACACTAATTTTAGTAGTCTCTTCAGAGCTCATTTCTCTTATAAATTATCCCTCTGCGAATAAATGTGATCTGGAAAGATGCCTGGGGCACAGCAGAATTTTTCCCCAGCATTTCATGCCACATGATGCTAGACAGAAGGAAGCTGCAAAACCTGCTGCTGTAGATCAGCCTTCGTTCTGGTGAGGAAGGAAAGGATGCATTTAGCCATCGGATGTATCTTTTGCCTAAGACAGAACAGCAGGTAAGAGTGTGCCTAAAATGGAACAAGAATGAAATTTCTGTCCTACCTTTGCCTGTGTTATGACAGGTTTTGTGTGCTGGGAGCCACAAAGCAATCCTAAACCAAACAGAGCTAATCTTGGAGGAAATCACTCCTCAGGCTCTTAAGAGCCAAGTGCCTCTGTGGTGCTTGAGCTTTAGCTGTGTTTGGTATGTCAATTCCTTTTCCTTCTACAAAGAAAAGCCAGCAAAACAATCCCGCCCTTAATTCCCTGTCCCAGGTCCCTATTGCTGATTTGAATAAGTGGGTTTGGGTGAAATTAGCAGCCATATTTTGGGTATTTTTTAAACATGCCTTACTTTTCCTGAGGAAAGTATTATTTCTTTCTACTCTAGGTGTTTGCTGGTGATGTTGCAAATAGAAGCAGCCATGGCAGGAGGGAGCATGAGCTTTCCAGTGGAACATATGAGAGCAGGGACCTGCTCCAGGTACACGGAGGACACACAGGAGGACCTCTGCCAGGCCAGTAAAAAGCTTGGGTTCATGAAGGATGCAAATTTCACACTGTGCTTTCTTTTCCCTCTAGCACAGTCCTCTACTTTCAGGCACACTGGTCTAGAATATGCTGCTTACATTTTTCAGGAGCTTTTGTAATTTTTTCAGAACATAATCTCAAACTAATAAAGTCCATAGCAAAATCTTATTGTGAATGGGGGCTTTGTTCTGGGAGACTATTTTTGAAACTGCCAGGTTATCAGTTAGCCATTGCATAAAAGGCTGAAACAGGAATTTGTTCATATGCCTTTGTTTCAGAATATTCATTTCTTCAACCCCTCCCCCCACTTTCTCCAAGAAATACATAGAGCTCTTCAAGTCCTCCTGGCAGGTGAGCTATATAATGTTATGGTGGCAAACCTGGAAAGCTTTACCAATTCATACCACCCAACAACGTGGTTCATTGCATGTATTTTTATTAGATCCCCATTTTCCCAATTGCTTTAAGGGCATTTCAATCTTTCAGTGGCTTTTTTTCTTCTCCTATCCATCAGGGAGTGAAATCATGTGTCCACAGAATGTAAATAACAGCTGTTTCTACTCAATTTGCATTTATATGCTTAGCACTTAAAAATAGCTTATTTCTAGAGGCTTTCACAATCTATTCAAAATTTCTTTCTAGTCAGAGGTACTAGTGAGATGTTAATGAAATCCCTTTGGACTGGCTGATCAAAAAGGCACAGCAACAACAATGAAATTCTTCAAATGACTGATCAGTTATGCTTCTGAGATACACTTGAGCAATCGACTGAAGTGTATCTTTTAATTTCCTTGGACATTTTAAGATCGGTTCCTTGGGCTGCTCTAACTGCTCTAAGGGGTCAAAATATGCCAGGTAAGGAGATTAATGGTTAAAAAAAAATTGTGCTGAACTGGTAGTGTATTTCTAGCAAAATTAATTTATCAGGCAAGTACAGCTGAACAGGAAAAAAACCAAACAAAACCAACACCTGGCAAGGTATTTAAAGAGAACAGCTTATTTGCCAGTGTCACAGATCTTTGAATAAACAAAGCCCTTATGCCCTCAGAATAACTGAAAAACAGCTCTTTGGTTTTTATACTACTATTTTCTTTTGTTGACATTTCATGAACCCTAAAGAGGATACATATTTTTATTTATTAATGCCTAAATGATGATTTTAAGAATTATGTCCAATTACTGTAGGGTTTTTTCCTCCAGAAAACTTCGGAAGCCTTTCACCTCATTAATTTGCCAAGTGTCTCAATTTGAACCATTTCTTCAGATTTGTTTGATTCTCTGAATACTGAAAATTACAGAACAATGACATTTAGTGACCTTTGGTGTGATTCATTTATTCCAACGTTGACTGTGTAAGAAGATGCTTGTTCCTAAATCCAGATTTTGTCTGGTGTTACAGAAATGCACTTTCTTCTCTGCATATTTGTTTACTCAGAAGAAAAATCCTTTTATTTTTACAGGAGTCTCAACTGGGGCATCTCTGAACTGGAGACTCTAGACTGGTGACTGAAATTGTTTAGAAAAAGCTAATTACATGTGTGAGTTGCTGTATGTATGAGCCTGTGCCGGACCCATTCAGACTTAGTACTCTGAACAGACAAAGGTAATCTAAGATCAGGTAATTTCTAAAAATGCTGTGGGTTCACACTATCTGATTTCAGAGAGCAAGCTTGTATTTCTAAATGAAACAAAATGTCCCTGATGTCAAGAAGGACTTATCCTGAGAGCGTAAGAGGAATATATATGGCTTATATTAGTCACACTAGCTGGGCTAGTTCCCTCTAGAGCAGACTCCCGTATTCACATCCCACAGTCCTCCTTGGACTCTTTCTGGTGCCCCTCTAGACCCAACACGCAACTCTGATTTTTCTGTGTTATCTCTGAGTCTGAAGTTTGTGAAATGATGTGAAACTGTCCCGCAGCCTGGGAGGAGGGTGCTTTCCCAGCACCACAGTGAGGGCACAGGTTGTGCATTCTGGGATGCAGCAAGCTTTGAGGGTGCAGCCGGTGCTTTAGAAGAGCACATCTTGTGAAGTCAAGCAAGATGTGACCTTGGGAGTGGTGCTTGGTCCTGCTTGTCCCTGCAGCAGTGGGAAACCATTGCCTTCAGGAGGGCTTGTGGAACGAGGGGAGGCAATGAGGAGGTGTGGGAGCAGCAGTTTGCTCCCAGACTGCTGCAGTAACAACGTGCCCAGAGGGATCCTGAACATCTCTCTGCTGCCGGCGCCACCTCGGGTGTGGTAAAGCCCAGGGTCCTGGTTTCCCCTGCCAGAGCTACACAGGTATCTTCACTGCAGAGTAAATGCAGCACTGGTAAAGAAATACAAGGCTTTTCCAGCATAATTTCCACACAGTCATGAGTTAAAATCTTGGTCCTATTGAAATGAAACACTCACCTAGTTCTAACAATTCAAGCTCTTGTCCCTGGACTGGACAAGGCCTGGCTAGGCACTGTGAAGGTACCAACCACTGCTGCTCTTCTCTTCACAGGCCATGGTGTCACCTTCCAGCCTTAGCAGTGGCCTTTCTGGGCTCACTTCAAATGCTTCTCAAACAAATATGGCCATAATAAAGCCAGTGAATTGTAACTCCATGCAGCCAAAACTACAGTGTGTTCCTTTCAGTATTTCAATATAAATATATACTCTAGAAAGGGAATTTCTCTGTCATTTTTCTTACCTCTGCTTATGATGAATTTCCCATGAATTTCATTTGGTCTGTGCTTCTACACTGGATAGGAAATCCTTTCTTCTTAATCTAGTTCTAAATTTTGTGGAACTCACTACCACTCTTACTCCATCACTAACGCTAGGATTTTAACTGTAGGAAAAATGGCATGGGGGAAAGGGAATTCTGTAAACATCTATTCTTGGAAAATAACAAATTAACCTATACTGAAACCAGTCAGTATTAAAAATTACAAAATAAATTTTAAAAAGAGTATGAAGCTTTATCTTACTTATACCATCCAAAGAAATGTTAATTAATTGAGGGTCAAGGAAATTTTTTTTCTAGCATCTGTTAATTATTCAATAGAAATCATCAGTTTGTCTTAACTAAAGCAAAGGTGAAGACCACTCCTGCAGCACAGCTCTGATGCAGTGTAACTCCTACAGACGCTGGCTTCAGAAAAACAGTACTTAGCATATTATTTGTTTAAACAAATCAAACACATTTGAATGAGAAACTAGCAGTGTTTAAGACAAGAAATTTCAGCAGTGTTTAAAAAACCTTTTCCTGATGACTAGGAGTGTTTAAGAAACACTAATCTTTGCATGAGACTATTAAGCTCTGTTTTGTTACCATTAGTGAGTAGGAAATACATGTTTGTACAGGAGGGTCATGCTTCAATAGTTTAATCTTTTACTTAGGTTAATTTTTATTCAACATGGTAATGGCTTAGTGCAATAACTTTTCACTGTTCTTTTAATTTTTCTCTGTAACTTTCATGGTCAACATTTTATTAGTTTTAGCAGGAGAGATGCTAAAAAACAGTTCTTGCAGATTTTTTTTTAATCATCTCACATATTGCTGTTTGGGAGATCCTTTTGCTGAGGAATTAAACTTTGGTAGCAGTCAAAACTGGTCATATTTAAAAGGTGAACTGCTTCTGACCTGATGCTGTTTTTCATCTTGACAAGCAGTAAAGCTGAATATAAGCACAACTTTTTTCTGTATTTATGCCTCATAAAGACCAGTTGGCAAAGCTTCTCAGTTCTATTGGCTGTGCCAACATCCTGTGTTGTCTCTACACTATGAAAAACTGTGATACATACACCTACATCATGTCCTTTAATAAAGTGGCACGCTAGGCCATAAACTTTGACTTTTCTAGAAGCCACGAGATGCAAAATTGCTGACCAAACATGCTCTTTAGTTCCTGCAGCTTCCAAAACCCTCCCACTGTCTCCTCTGCAGTGTTCCAACAGCTATAGTTATACACACTGTAGAACTACACTACGTATCAACTGTATTTAAAGTTTCAGATAATTCTGTGCAAATTGCCCAGTAAATCATAATTTGTCATATTTGTTTTTGTAGAAGTACCTAAAGATAACAGTTGAAATAATGGGCTCATTCTATAAGAGGTGTCAGAAAAATACATAAATAAGTAACTACCTTATTTCTCCAAACAGCTTATTATTTTTAGCATTACAGGGTTGATTAAATACAAGGTGAGATTAAAATCTCATACACAGTGTACATTTACAAATTAAATGTGTGTGAATTATTTTATATAGCAAACTAAGAGCTCCTATATACAGACTACATACTATTGAAGGCCAGCAGAAACACAAAAAATGGTTTTATTGGAATTTTAAGAGTATTTTGCATAGTTGTGCTCCCAAATTTAAAATAATAATAATAATAAAAATAAAAGAGAAAGGCCCCAATATAGATAAATCTCATCTTCATCCTCCCTTCAGAAAAAAGGGAAACGCATCTCCAGAGAACAATTGTGTGACATATTCTAGACAATAAAATGTTTAAATAAAATCAACTGCCTTGCGCATGTACTTTTTCTGTGCCGACTGACCATAAGGGGAGCCTGTGAAGATTCACTCAGGTTTAGATGTCTAGTTAGTATCCATCTCAATCTTGGAGACAACCCCAACTTTTATGTATCGTAGGTACACAATTTGTTCCTTTATACTGGTGGCTAGTGGGTTTGTTCTAGGTCAATTTTGTTACATTGCAGCATTAAAATAAAATACACATCATCTATTAGAGATGAGGAATGCAGCCTACAGCTATTTGATCTCTCTGTTTTATAACTTTGGTTTTGAGGATGGAATGAGCATGTGAGAAATTACAGCAGAGAAGCTGCTAGAACTCATAAAGACTGCATAAAAAGAGGAATGCAGGGCTGGCTTTAACAAGCAGGCAGTACTGTGACTTACAATGATGATTTATTGTGGTACAGCAGAATTTGGACGTGACAGATGAAGTTCAGACCCATTATAACAGCAGCAAGAGAGAAGCTTCCTACAGAACTTAATAGCTGGAGGGGTGGGAAGGGAGGGAAGGATGGGTGGGCAGATGGGCAGGTGGGTAACTGCTGCCTTCACTGCAACCATGGGGAAGTGAAACGAAGTCATGACACTTGTCACGTGGGTCCCATTACTGCCCCACTCATTTTTTCCCCAGACTGGGATGGTGGAGCTTTTTTTTTTTTGTCTCTGAGACACCCCACAAAAGTTAAAGCAAACAGGCAAAAAACCTTTGACCCTTTAAACGCAAGCCCTCCGGGCGGTGCTGGGGACTCCTTTAGCCGCAGTGCTCCCGGGCGGCACTAAGGGAGCCCAGGGCCGCCGCTCGGGGCTGAGGCTGCCCGCAGAGCCCGGCCCCGCTGCCGCTGCCGCTGCGGCCCTGGGCGCTGCTGCCTCCCGGTGGTGCCGCACGCAGCCTGCGCAGCAGCTCCGGCGGCGCGCACCGGAGGGAAAAAACCGCCTGAAAAGCCTCCCTTTTGTTTTAATCTGGGGATAATTAGAGGAGGGGAAAGAATTCTTTTCACCAAGGCACCAAGATTAATTGAACTGCGATTTAAATGGTCCGAATTCCTGTTTAGGAGCACTGGAACAGGGTGCCCAAGGAGGTTGTGGAGTTGTCTCCTCTGCAGACATTCCAAATGCACCTGGCTGTGCTCCTGTCACCTGCTGCAAGTGACCTTGCTTTAGCAGAAGTGTTGGACAATATGATCTCCAGAGGTCCCTTCCAAACCTAACAATTCTGTGATTCTGTGAATTAAGGGCAAAATTTTTGATACGTGACTGAAACAGTTTTCTAATGGCATGCAGGGCAAGCAAGGCCTGAGGAGACTTTTAGTGAGACATTTAAAAACCAAAAATACCTCAGTAAGATGCACCCAGCTGTCTACTATCCACAGCAAGGAGCCTAAGAGGCTCTGGAACACTCAACAGCTACTAGATACAAAGCAAATGGCTAAGTGCCCAAACTTGGATACGAAGTGCCAGAAGAGACTTAACATTGCAAATTTTATGCAACTTAAGTTTCCAATTACAAAGAACAAGGGCAACAGAAAACAGAAATCCCAAACTAACTTTCAAATGCTTTTTTTTTTTTTTAAATAGAAGTGGAACAATAATCAAGTGGATGGATTCTGAATTCCAAGTTTTCAAGTGAAGAGAAACAAAGACAGCTGAGACCTAGAAAACCAAGAAGAGAGCTTCAGATTACTGTGAGGGTAGTATTTTAATTGTGTCATGCCTTGGGTAGCCCGGGAAAAAGATTTAGTAAAAGAAAACACAGTAAGATTGAAAGCAGCATTACAATGCAGGGAAAGATTTTAAAACATCAATGTTATGAATTAATAACAAAAGGGCACAGGATAGACGTAGTGAACATGTGTTTTAGACAGTTTTCAGCCACTGGTCAGAAGAGGAAGTACTTTAAAGATAACAGCCAAGCACACCATAGATTTTTAGCTCTCAAAATGCCTGAAAAGCATCCAAAAGTGTTTGGGAAACATTTGAAAGCCAGTATTTCTACAGTGATTGTGGATATTTGATCACAAACAGGGTTTGACAGGCAAAAACAGACAAATGTCATAACAGAAGGTTTCTTTGTAAAGCAAAATTTCTTAGCAGCATTAGGCAGCAGTAAGCAAAAACATGGGGAAAAGAATGGGCGGAAATAATATTAAGTTTCAATTAGTCCAAGGATATCTCTTCTTACACTGGAGTGAAGTCAAACACTGACAAATTAGGTCTCAGCTTTCCAAAAATAAAAGGTACCCAATTTTATGCATTGGAACATAACAAAACACTACACGAGATGTAAGCTCACTTATACACGGGAGTCCTTACAAGGCACCACAAATTGATGAAAACACCAAAATCTGTTGTACTACAATTTAAAAAGTTATATTCCAGGCAGAAAAAGCCACAATTATGTCCATGCGATTGAACTTAAGAGTTAAGCAGCCATCCCTCACAGAGACCCCACAGACATTACTTCACAACAGCAGACTTATTTATTATGTGAGCAACACATCATTAATAAGGAGCCAAAATCACTTGGCTGATGTCGGCTTGAGCATGGACTCTGATATCTTATAAGCACAACAGAGCCAAGGAGCAAAACAATTTCATGCTCTGCCATGATAAACCATTATCAGCTACCCAGCATTTGGAGTTAAAAATGCACTGGTACTGGTTTTCTGTAAAAATTCCCACAAGTATTTAAAGGCAGTCTTTTTACACACATCCAACACCGCTTTTTTCACAAATAAAGGATGTCCAAGGGAAAAAAGTTTATTCAGTAGTATTTTTAGAAATGAACAGTTTCCCAACATCTCAACTGAGATGAGTGGTTCTCAACTTCTAGCAAAATCTGTAGAAAATGCATGCTGCCAAAATGACTCTAGACTAACAGAAGAAGTAAATCCCTTCCTAGGTTATCCAAATTGCTTTGGAAAGGAAATGCAATAAAAATATATGATGTACATGAGGTAATCATTTTCTGATTATTTAGAAGGATCTACTAAGAAGGCTTTATGAAGTCACTGGGATCTCTGCAGCAGCATAATGTTCCAAGCTCTTCTATCAGAGGGCTGATGCCTAAAACTGTAGACTGGAACAATGTTTTTTTTCCTTTTCCTGAAGGAAAAAAATGCTACATGACATAGAATATTACAAGAGGAAGAACATCTAAGCACTACAAAATGCTAAAGCAATGAAGTAGAATCAGATCAAGTTTTTTTTAATTTAAAGCATTTTATGTAATAAAGGATCAATCCTTCCTCCTTAGTATGCTACAAAAAGCAGTGATTATCTTGCTGATGTAAACAACTTCTAGAGTGATACAGCTATTCCAACTTATGTATGAGCACAGCATCCTCACTAAGTGGTAGCTGGGGTGGGATTAGACAAACAAAAATCCCCCCCCCCATGAACCACAAATGCACACAGAAGTTCTCAGATATCTGAGAATGTTGGATGATTTAGAAGAGCAAGTTACTGTATCTTGGATGCTAAAAATTAACCAAGTTGGCCAATTTTCTGTGCATAACAGGCTTAAATACAATCACTCGGCTGATGTAGAATTAAACACGGAACCAGGTATCTCGCAAGTATAACAAAAGAAGGAAAACTATTTGTTTTCACAAATACTTCACATAATATTTTTCATAAATACTATTCCATTAATACTTCAACATTCAAGCTCACCTGCAGTTACTAGATTCCTAAAAGAAAAAAGAAATACTATCCCACTCAAAACCACCAAACCCTAACAAGTCCATTTCTAGACATCCCATTTTGACACAAGAGTTGTATGGATTCACTTGACCAAAGATGAGAGTCTGACCTCCTGAATGTAATCAGAGCACTCCATCCCTGTTACATCCTGTTCTAAGACTAGTCCACTTGCTGACCAGGAATGCACAACTGCCTTCACTGACTCCCTGTTTTGTTAGTGCTGTTTCATTGCTTTTAGTAGAAAATAACAGTCAAATCAAGTTAAGCATGTTCTGTTACAGCCAAACATGTCACTTTCTGTAACTTTTATTTCCAATCAAAATTAACAGCAAAGTCCTGATAAAGAAGAAGTTATCTTCGTTACCGGTCTTTAGGCGGATTAGGATTCCTGCGTCTTCTATGATACCTGAAAGAAAAAAACACATTGCAGTGAGTGCAAGCTGTGGACTGACTTTATTTTTGTGGTATTTCTGCCCCCAGAAATGAGTGATCTGAGGTTACACAAGGAAGTGAAATACAAGATACATGAGCACAATCCATCACCACTCATTAGATGTCATCTCTGTTGTTTGTGGAGTTACATAATGCTACTCATTTCTATTGCTACATCTGCTACAAGCACGCAATAATCCAATCAGTTCTACAGCTGAATAGGCACAAAGGCTGCTGTTTATTCTCAATCCTTTGTGTGAAGTTAATTTTATTACATGGTCAGCCTTGCCTTTGGCTAAAATGATTGCTATAGAACAAAGATGTTCAAAGGAGCTGTGCCAGACTGTATGTTAAATAGTGTAATATTTTGCAGAAAAACCAAAAAACCAAATTCTTCTGAACAAATAATGATCCATACTCTCCTCATAATTATGCATGCTAAACAAGGCAGATCCTGTCTGATCTTCATCAAAGTCACAGCTACCCTTTGGTCATAAAAGTCCTATCTTTCCAATCCTTATATCTACTCCCAAAGCACATTAATTAAAAAGTTTTCTGTGGACAACAGCAACAAAAAAATTTGCCTGTATTATGTCTCCATACCTATATAATTAGCAGATACAGAAAGATGGCATAACATGGAGTGGAAGAGTGTAACACACGCCAGAATGCTGCTTGTTTACATTAGTTTACCTGAATGTCCAGAGTTCCTCTTTAAGCTCAGTCATGTATATGTGCACCTCTCCTCCTCCTCTATTTCTGAATACAAGGCTCACCAAAGAGTACTTTTCATCATTCCAAATGAAAAACCTCTACTACTCTTAAGTCTGAGAATCATCCCATGGAGGTTGCTAAGGAATAGGCAATGCATGTTTCCAAGCTGTATTTGGTTATGTCTATCAAGGGTATTTTACATACTAGATTCTGTTATGGAACTTTAGTAAATGACTTGAAGCAGTAAGCTACCTGGATGTATGAGAAATTTCTACACTGTCATATATTTTACAGAAAGAAGCAGCAAAGTCTATCAAAGGAGCAGTGTTAAAAAAAACCCCTCATTAAATACAGTCTTCCATTTACCCAACACTGCACTGAAAATTTTATGTAGTAGCCCAAATGCTAGAGGTATCTTGTCTGACATGACTCATCCTAGGCTGAATCTGGTCTTTAAATTATTCCTGTATTTGCTTTACTTCCAAAAGGAACAAACAAATCAAAAAGAAAATACTTACTGTCCCACAGGATACCAGCGATGTTTTGTTGTGTAAAACATTTTGCTGAGCTCTTCAGTTGTAGGACCTCTACTGTTCTTTAGCTCTTTTTCATTCAATCTGGATTTTAAAACTTGATCAAGGTTTTCTTCTTTATTATTCACTGGATCTGGCCGTGGTATGGGCTAGCAAAACAGCAATGTATATGCATGTCCTGTTTCTCCTTGTTTTAGTTAATTGAGAACATAAAAAAGCCAAACTACATAAGAATAATCTATAGTGCTGTCTAACAGCTGAAACCAAAAAAATACAGAAAAATACCTGCAATTGCACTGGCTGTTCATTCTCCCTACCTTCCCACTCTGAATGAAACTACACCACCGTGGAGCAGATGTCCAAACACATCTACCTACTCTAGGTGCTACAGCTGATGACCCTACTCCTAAACTCAGCATTCCTGTAGTCATTATTGCAGATCTCAATCTTACAATTCACTAGCTGAATCATCAACTTCAGTTCTACTAACACAAAAGTATCCACACTATTCCCAGTCAGAATTTTATTCATAGCAACCATCATCATTGCAAAAAATCTTTTAGAGGACATGTACCTTGGAGAAGAATGTCACTTCCTAATTTTTTTATGCAACAGGTAAGACCAAGTTGTTTGTTTTCAATACTACCACTATTTCAAATATTTCCCTTGTTTTAGCCTTTTACACCTGTTTTTCTTGAGGTATGTGCAACTGACAGATTTAAAAATACTGCTATGTAATTTGCAGGCAAAAAGTGCTAAAATGGTTTAGGTTTCAATGGAGAACTTTCACATTGGGTACTTTAGCTGCCAGCTGCAGTATTTTACTAGCACATAAGAACTGGAAATTCAAACAAAAAGTGTACACTAGAAAAATTTATCTAGGTGTTAAACCACAACACTAGATATATTTTCATCAATGTAAAAGAACACGTTGAAAGCACTACTTATAGATAAAAATCAATATTTAAAGTTCGCTGTGGCTTTTATGAACTCAGTGCTGAAGGGAACTTAAAGTTTGAGTTGAAAACTGTAGCAGCAGTATTTCTTTGTACTCTCTTGCGCAGTAGGACATGTGAGCCATAACCTGCATTCCAATCATCCTCTCTGAATAGTACCCGTGTAGACAGACACTATTTTCTGTAGTGCACAAGTGTTTTAGTGTCTTGTTAAATTCTACTAGAGCTTCTGTATGCTGTGATACCTGAGCTTTTCTCACTCTGCAACCTTCCCTCAATTCAACTAAGAGTAAATTCCTCCTTGTGGCAGCAGCTATATTCATCAGTCATTCACTTCACAGATGTGCTGATCACATACTAAAAAGTATTTCAAATTAAAATAGATGCTCTAGAGACTCAAACCTATCAACTACTAAATGCCTTTACAAGAGTAAGAAATATAAATGTGCACACTTGGACATACTTTTGTATGCTCGTATGGAATCTCAAGTGAAGGGTGGTAGCAGACAATTGTCTTCAAATCGGATGTCACTGCAAGTTCCACTTTGCTATAAAAATAAAAAATACCTTATAACTTTCAGAAGTGCTGAACAACTGAGCTGCCCAAGTCCGAAAGAAAACTGGATTCGACCCTGCATTTATGAATCCTTAATAATCTTCCATAAAATAAGAATAAATAAATATTTGATCCAAGCTCCAATTTTTTGTTTCCTCAGTCATCTACCTTTTTATTTTTCAATGGAGAGGAAAAAAGGGCTAAAATAAATTATTAAAATAGCTGGAACTATGAGTTGGAAAAAAAAATCTTAAACACTTAAATACTTGCATATAAAACTCTAAACACATGGGGATAATGATCTCTAGGACAGCATGGCTTTATAAGATGTATGGCATCTGTAATGAAATAACAGGAAACAAAGCTCTGTTTGGGGTTCCAACTTTTCTATTATGTAAAAAATGCTGAACAAGAAGTCCTACTGAGAATTTCACTGTGAGAATATAACTTTTCTCACCTTCCTTCCCTTTCCCATGACACACTAAGCTTCCTAAAACTGTGGATGACATGAATTCAGCGTTTCTCAATATATTTTTATAATCTTTTCCCTTTTCTACACAGATTTCCCATGCAGCAGCACAAAAATACCTGGACTTTGTCTTAACAACAAGCATCAATGGAAATGACTACTCTAAGCTAATTTTGCTCTTCCACAAACAAAACTGCAGGGGTACTGGGTGTCATCAACATGTTTAGAATGAATCCTGCATGACTTTACCTTGAAGCATTAACTTCACAATCATTACTACCAGCTAAAATTATTACTTATATCCAATATTGGCAATAGATGTGTTTATACTATTATATGACAACTTCACAACAGAGAGAGTAGCCCTGGAATAAACATTACATGAAAAGACCACACATCAAAGCATGTTTACATACCAGTTGTAGTCTTCAGGGAGAACTGAGTATGTAGATTTATGGCAAGCATGATACACAGCCCCATCTGCGATAAAAATCCAAGTAAAGAGCTCTGATGTAGAAAAAAGCAGATCTTCGCCCAACTAAGAATATTTACATCTTCAACTTTCATTCTGTTTCAAGTCTTAATCAGGGTTATAATCATATTCAGTTTTAGATTAACATAACCCAAATACTGTCTAAATAGAAGTTCATTTTAGTACACAGCTTTCTAGCAGTGCAATCAAAAAACCACAGTATGCAGGCAGCTATACTTACCTTCCTAGTTGTACTGTTTTCCTGAGTAAAATCGCTATATGAACAAAATACCTATAGAATTCACCATTAAAAAATATCCTTTACATATGTAAAGAACCTTACTTAAGAGGGTGTAAGACTTAAGTCTTATGTAAAGACTTAAAAGGGAAGGTCATAATTTCATTCACAGCAATATTTATTATAAAAATCAAAAGGAGGGACTCTGACTGGGTATGTAGAGAAATGTTTTCCTCATGAGGACAGCCAACCAGGGAGATTGAGACCCAGACAGGTTTGTGAGTTCTCTGTCCTTCGAGATTTCACAGACCCAGCAAGTCCTGAGCAACCTAATGTGACTTCAGAGCTAACCCTGCTTTGAGCAGGACCTTGGATCACAGACCACTCAAAGTCCCTTCCCCATGGTTTGATTCCCATTTTTTTACTAGAGTCATAGAATAACTTAGGTTAGAAAAGGCTTTTAAGATCATAGAGTCCAAACACAAGCCTAATATAAGGTGTTCAACAGCCCCTCACACAGGAATAATCCTGTAGGCATTGCCTTCCACAACAATGCAGGTACACATGCCTAAGGCAGGCCTGGGACGTGTCTGGAGTTGACTTCCACCGAGAATCCCCTTTCTTTATTGCTGGAACCTGACACAAATCCACATGGAAATCTCTGTGTCCAGTAAAGTTTTTTCAACAACTACACTTTTGGAACAGAATTATGATCACAAGGAATAAGTCTTCACATGTTCTGAGCTTTCTGTTAAATCATAAAAAGGTTTCAACTTTATCTGACATTATTTTATTTAGATTATCTTTTAATACAAATAGGATTCTTCATGGCTGCTCCTAGCACAGGGAGAGAGCATTCATTGTGTCAAGATTGTGAAGGCTGAAAGAACCAAAAGGAAACTTTTGTGTAGCTATTGTCCTCTCAGAAATATTTTAGATGCAAATTCTTAAATTCAGAATTACTATCAGCACATCCACTCTTCAGTTCTTCCCATTAAACTATTCTTAGTTATTAAGGAGTTGAGTTCTGGTAAACTGCAACTAGTTTGTATTTCTTCCTAAAATTTCTTTCCCTTCCTTGCCCACTTACCTCTAAAATGTAGCAAGTCTACTCTATTTTCTCCATTACTGTCTTTTCTACCACCTTTACTATCTTCCCTATGTCTTTCTATTGACATCTAAAACATGGACAAAAATTTAAGAAATAGTACTGCCTGTTTCTATCTGTTCTCTGTTTATATGAAGTAATGAGATTTTACTGTAGCCTTTTCTCACCACTTTTTTAAGTCTGGAAAAAAAATTAAATCTTCAATGATGTTCAATGGTAAGAGGGTAGTATTTAAAAGCTAATCAATACATTTGGGGAACATCGTATTTGGACCATAAAAATTTTACAAGCACAAAAAAAGAAAAACACAAATAAAGATATCCTTTAGATTACTATTAGAATAGAGCACAGACTAACAGACTTGATTCTGTTCAAATAGAAAAATCACTTCCATGCTTCCATTACTTTAAACAGTACAGGAAAGAGGTTATCAAGGAACACATTTTAATATAGGACTTCCACAATTTCATCACTACTTACTCTGCAGTGGGACCTGCTTACAGGTTGCTGCTGAACGCATCCAAGAGAGGCTGGACCATGCAGTTCTAAGTGACACTGCCATGCTGACAGCAGAAAGGAAACCAGCCCTGGACCAGATGGAACTCAAAGAACTCTTTCTCTGCAGAATACTCTCTGAAAGAAACCAATTTCGTAACTACTCAGGATACAAAAGAATAACAATTAAATGTATTGAATATCTTAAGGAAAGAAAAAATTGTCCAACATAATTCTTGTCAATTGCTTAGATGTCCTTATCACTTAAGATAATGGTACCTGTCTCCTTAACAGTCAAAAGTAGCACAAGACTTTATTTACTGAGAGGGAGTCTTTGAAGGTTCAACTTTAAAAAAAAGCTTCCATGCCTGTGCCTTCTTACAGGCTTTTCTACTGGTACTCACCCACCTAAAATTTGCATCCTTCCTTCTGCACGCTCCATAAAATTACTCGTGAAATAGGCTTTTCTTGTTAACGATGTAAATATCATCACCCAGTACAAAAATAGAAATACTTATAAACTACACTTGCTGTAGTTAAAAAACTCTAAATGCAGTTAATTGGTTTCATCCATCTCAAAAGCAATACACCTAAAAACTCAGAAACACCATTTAGAACACTTCAAATGTTACCCAAATTTTCCCAGAAGCAGGACATCTTATGTTCTCATTGTCTACTGAAGAAAAATTGCTTTAAATAGAAATTTATAATGAAAGCTACAAAAACGTAGCTGGAAACAGTTTTTAGGACATCGACATTAAGAAAAAAAGAAACAAGAACTCTTTAAAAGTACTTCATATTTTGTGCTTCAGAACATCACCAGAAATGTGAATTTTCCAATTTCGACATATAATTGTTCAGCATTCTTTTAATCTGTGCCAATGCTGCTGAAGCTAGGGGAACGCCAACACCTACAGAGCTGCCCATAACTCGCCCTCGGAAGCTCATTAACAAAAAGGGTGCGAGGAACGCGGCGGATCTCGGTCCAAGGACAGGGGTCAGACACCAGCCCGTTGCCGGCCCCACTGCGAGGACCGCTCCAGTTTGAACGGGAGCAGTCCCATCCCTGAGACAGCGCACAGGAAACTCCAACGCGTGTGCCAGCAACACGCGGGAACACGAAACCTGGGGCTTAGAACCAAAGAGAACATTTAGCACTACAAAAAAAAAAAAAAGGCACTAGTTCGTCAAAGCAAGCAAAACAGTACCCACTATAAAAGCCCTGAGCGTGCCGCAGAGGGTTCAGCCCCTCCGAAAGTACGCAGAGTCACTCCGGCCTAGCCCGGCGCTCCCCCGCAGCCACTGCCAGCCCCGCGCCAGCCCCGCCGGCGGAAGCGGCGCCTCGCGCCCGTTCCGGCTCCGGCGGCGGCTCGGCCCGCGGCACGCCGGGACTCGTAGTGCGGGCAGCGAGGGGGCACCGGCACCGCCTCCGCCCACCTCCCCTTCCGCCCTCACCCTGCTCCGTCACCGGTGACAAGCCCTGAGCCGCTTCATAATACTATGGATGCAGGAAGGCCTAGGCCGGGCAGGGCCTGGCCGGGTCGGGGGAGCAAGCGGACACACAAACACAGATCACGGAATCAGTTAGGTTGGAAAAGACCTCTGAGATCATCCAGTCCAATCTTTGACCCTTGTACACCTTGACATCTAGGCCATGGCAGTAAGCGCCATGTCCGGTCATTTCTTGAACACCTCCAGTGATGGTCACTCCACTCCGTGGGGAGCCTGTTCCAGTGTTTAACAGTCGTTCCTGTGGAGGAATTCCTCATGATGTCCAACCTGAACCTCCCCTGGCTTGAGGCCACTTCCTTTTGTGCTGCTGTCCACAAGAATGCAGATTCATTACCTGGTGTGCAACAAGCCAATAATTAGCCACTGTGGACAACATTGTCACAGGTTGTCCAACTCCCATCTTATTACAACCTCTTTTCAGGTAGCTGTAGGGAATGATGAGGCTCCCCTGAGCCTCCTCCAGGCCAAACACCGCCAGCTCCCTCAGCTGCTCCACGTGGGACCCTTGGTCAAACACTGACTGCTCACTCTGGTGGTCCCCATGCTGGGAGAGTTTTGGTAGCTCAAACCCATAGTGGAAGCACTGAGGCAACCTCGGCATTGGCAGCAGCTGTTCAGCTGAGGGAGAGGGCACAGTGCCCCAGCAACAGGCAGCAGTGCACCTGCTGGTCCTGGGAATGTGCCAACGTGCCATAGTCTTATATTAGCTGCAAAATAACCCCCTCTAATCCCATAATTCGGAGGGACATCTCTAAAATTATTGGTTATTTCACAAGCTTGCAAGCACAGCCTTCTTGCTTTCCAGGTTAAATTCCACAGTGGCTATAGCAGCTTCCCCTGTTCAGCCAGCCAAAATCTTCACAATACGTGTAACAATCTTCCACAGGGAAGGCCTGTGGATTTTATGTAGATGAAATTGCATGTTTCCAATATTCAAGGCATACAGAAAACTCCCCTGAATGTCCCAGGCTACTGGGACAATGCTACTCTGGGGCTACTTGCTGTACTTATTTCATAGACTGAGTCACAAAGCATTTCAAAGACAAGGCTACATTTACACAACATTTATAAAAGACAGGAAGAAAAGACAAAAAATCAATTGTCTGACCTGCTGCTCTAGTATCTGAAATGGCTTCACATCTACAAAGCCCCTAAGTCATATCAGCAGACTGTGTCTCCATTCCTGTCATAGCATTACCCTTCTGAAGACTCTTGGTTAGTGTCTCCGAAAAGGCTGCAACCCCTTCTAGAAAGCTTCCAACGATTTCATCTTTTCTGGTCATTGACTGTGGTACTGCAATTTCATGCTGTCATCAGTGAAAGCCTCACAATTTCAGCAGTGTTTAACTTTGTTCTGTAGTTGCAGAGTTGTAGTTATACTGATAACTTCCAACAGTACAGCACAAGTATAGCCAGAAATCAGTAGCCAAGAGCTGATCACTCCCAGTAGCGCTGACAAAGGTTTCCTCTTGAGTATTTTTCTATACAAAGGAAGACGGACGACATCATTTTGGGGCTCCCTGCAATATTAGCTTCATTACACCATAGAAAAAGGGGCAGAGATGGGCCAAAATGTTTTACATACAAGTTAGAGAGATTCAACCGAGGTGAGAAATCGCAGCTCCACTACAAAGCTCCTCCAGATTTGTGGAGATAAATCCACTGTCACTCCAGCAAGTTTCTGTGTGCAGATACAGAGGTGTCTGATCTGGGCTCATGCACCAAACAGAAGCAACACAGTTCTATGCATATTTTCTGCTGTGTACTAGCTCATATTCCCACAAGGAAATCCTTGTACTAGGATGAGGGCAGCATCCTATACAATCAAGAAATCATCCAGTACAAGCAAGACAGTTGTTCTACTGATGCACAAATAAAACACTTTGAGGATTTTAAGCTCAAGGACAGTGCTGAAAAAATAAAATGGTAATAAACTGTCTGAAACAAGTGCACTCTTGAAATTAAAAGAAAGGAATGAATCTTCATTTAAAGAGTGAGCTTCAGGAATGTCTTGTCCATTGGCGTAGTGGGGGTAAACAGAGTTATTTCAAAGTCAGTCTTGTCAGGAGCAGTATGTGACAGTGTGGGAACTGCTCAGGATTCTTGACTTTCTCCTGGTCAGCTGCAGTGTGACACACCTGTATGCAAATGCAATCTGTGCTACTCGTGTGTATTTGTGTGTGAACCTCTGACAAGTACATTAGCCCTTGATTTTCTTCCTAGGAAATACTAAGTAAAATTAAGGCTTCTCTGACCTTTCTTGAGGAGGCTTATGATTTAATTGTCATAGCTTCTTTAAAAGATTGCCTAAACTCAGGGATGATGATGATGACTGTGGTTGACAACTGTGATTCTTAGCTGCTTTCTCAAAAGGGCATTGTTCACCCATGCAGGAGATAAAAATTCTTTGCTGTGCAGTGGAAAACTTGAAATCAACTCCCTTCCCAACTGGAGACCACTATAAATTTCACCTGTTTCTTTCTCCAGTGCACGACACTTTTAAAAAATCTTCTCTATATGGAGCTGCAACTCTTAAAAAAACCTAAAAACCTCCCTAGCCCCTTAGAAATTGTCTCCCAATACAAAATACTAAAACTTGCTATGCTTGAGTATATTAGTCACAATTAAAATATAAGACTTTTGTGGTGCTCCTACATTACTGTTTCCTACATCAATTTATTTGCTTCAATAAAGACAATTTTTTACTCTTCAGTGCCATATGCAGTTCCTGAGGACTGCATACAGATACACACTTGCAGATACATGTGCTCTCCTCAGACACAAGTTGAAAAAGTAGAGTTTCTAATGTTCCTGATGAATGTGACCAACAAGTCTCCTAATGGTGGGATTTCATAGGCCGGTGGCATTGGCTTGTTAATGGCTAAGAAGCTAATTCATTAACGAGATTGTAAAGATCAACAAAAGCTTTAATTTGAAGCTACAGTCTTTACTGCTTGTTTTCAATGACATACTTTTTTTCTGTAAGGATTTTATTCTGGAAATGTGCACTTTTAAAACACCCCCGTAATGGCAAATCTTGTAACTTAAGTCCTAGTTCTGAAAAGTTGCAATTGAAGTTACCACAGAACTTTTATTTTTATTTTTTAAAAACCAAACCACATGCCCTGTTAGGCTTCCAGGCTATTTTTAGGTGGTTTCTATAAAAAGATTTTTAGGAGATAGTAGATGAGGTCTACCCCCTCCCTGACGCATAATGTTCTGCAAGTGTATTCTTAGCAGCATGTTCTGACAGATTACAGCTTTCTAAAGGGAGATGGGAATTGCTTAAGGACAGCTCAGAAGCGTGACTACACACTTCTCCAGCACGTCTGGAGATGGGGTTATTAATAACTGCCAGAGCCCTTGCTTGCCTCAGCAGCTTGTAGACAGCAAAGGGAGAGTCGCTCAGTCTGTATTCACTCAACAGCAAGATTGTTCTTTCTGTTACCTCTGGAGATACTATGGAGCCACGAATGCTGAGTTCCAGACCTCTGGGACTTCATGTCTCTGGAAACCTGGAAAGTTTTCTTTCTAGGTTGCTCTCTTACTGAAGATAAACCATCAACCTGCTCTTACTCCAGTAGTCAATTACAAACTTCTCCAGGAAATGCTCTAACTGATCAGATGGCTGAGCTATAGTTAGGCTGCAGACGCTATGTCGTGGTAAGGGCAGGACTATGTTGGCTGGCTCTGTTTTAGAAGAACAAATTTGTAAATCAGAGATATCATCTGCACTGGCGTGGGTTTTGTGTGAGCAGTTGCACACACACACAGCCCTTCTAAGAAATATAAAATTGGGACCTGGCTGTTCTAGCTCTTTTGCTGCAGTGGCATATTTAGGAAATTGTTGCTTAGGAAAATAATTTAGGCTAGATCATTGGCAAACTGAATATAATACACATTTACTGTTTTCATAGAAACCAATGTCTCAAAATATTCCTAGGAATAAGCATTTAGTTCTTTTTAAACTGGCAAGTTACTACACAATCATACCTAGAAGTGGATTTGAATTTGTGAATGGATGGATGTGTTTCATTGCAAGGGTTATGTCTTAACAATGGGGATGGATGGGCCTCCACTCCTGAAATGCTGTATCTTAATTTCTATGAGGTTATCCTATAAATGTAGAAATCAAATTTCTAATGAGACATTGTAGTTTAGTTATGGTCTTAATTCTCAAATTTTCTCAAGTTATGTTGTAGACAGACAGATTTCTGTTTTAAGTCAGTCTGTAAACACCCAGAGTAAACACCAAGGCTTATGTCAGTAGGCCCTCTTTATTCTCACACCATCTCATCACTGGTCCATCCTGTTACCGATAAGGAGGAAGCTGCAACTGTAAATAACAGATGACAAACCTACAGTGCCTCAGCAGTCATATGCAGTCTCAATAATTTGTTGTGTTCCTGTTGATTACCATAGTTCAAGGAAACAATATTGTCTCTATTCAAGCAGCCATTTAATGAAAAAAATCAAAAATTATTTGCTACAATGAAGGCTCCTACTCATAGCATCCCATTTTGATGTTTTAAGTTGGTAAAACATTTAACTGGTGGGGTTTTTTTTCTCTTGGTACAGTTTTACCCAGTCCTGCTAGTTCAGATAATTCTGAAATTGTCCAATGACACTTTAAATTACTGCTAAATGAAAAACACTGCACTTCTGAGCCTTAGTTTCCCCCTTTGTACACAGGCATCGTAGCAACTCTTGTGAAATTACTCTGGGATTTACTGAACATTTTTAATATAATATTTGGATATTACTGTGAGTATTCATTCTGTATGTGTACATACATACATCTGGGTTTTGCTGTAGAACAGATTTTCTACAATACTTGGCAAAAATATAGAAATGCTTTTATGCAAAAATAAAGAATCTGGGGTTTGAAAGAGAGTTGTAATTACAGTAAAACTTCTATAAGATTGCAAAGAGGGATAGGAGGAAATAAGATTAGTCAGCCACAGGCTCAGCTGGCCTTGGTGCACCCACTCAGTGAGTAATTCCATGACAGCAGAAGCTGTGACGGGAAGATGGTCAGCAGCTGTATTGAATTGTTCTGGGCGTATTAATTTTCTAATTGCAAATACTTCTTTACCTTTCCTGCCTATAGAGATCACTTCGTTGGTGAATAAGATGGTTGCCAAACTTTGTTCATGCAACCACTGTAATTCCAGCAATGATGTGATAATCACAGATGTGTGGCAGGAGGCCATCCTGGCCTTTGCAGTGTGCAGTGGGACAAGATCAGCTCAGCCAACAGAACAGACCACTGCTATGGGAGGGGGTGGTCCTACATCTGCACCACCTCACTCTGTTTCCTGCTGCTTCTCTTGTGCCAGCTCTGACGCCTCAGTGAGCTGGTCAGAAGGGTAACTTAGCCAAAAAAAAACCCCAACAACAACCCCCTATGCCCCAGCAGATATATACCAATGGCAAGAGTGGATCAGGAATATAGGGCAGGGAAAGGGAGCAGGACCTCAGTGCTGCCTGCAGCTTCACCAGAAGGCTGAGGGGCATCCAAAGCTGTGTTAATTACTCATGGATACTCCAGGGTGCAATTTCACTCCAACTTCCATTATCTTTTGTTGTCTGGGGTTGCCAGACCCCACTGTAAGACAAACCAATTCACCAGTCCAGCAGAAGACTAGACTGAATGGCTGTTTTTCTGCCAAGTTAGTGTGTTGCATCAGCTCAGCGGAATGAGCAGCGGGGAAAATGCCACGTGGAAGCAAGGAAGGTAGAAAGAGTGAGATGGGAAAGGGAAAAAAGAAGCCCTCTTTTCAAGATTGACTCAGCTGTTTGGTCTAACTTAACCTCAAGTATGTGGTTTCACACTATCCATGATGCAGAGAACTATAGACAGTCCTTTCCTCACACACTCAGGCATGGGTTCCTGTCCTCTTGTTTATGCCTTACGTGTAGAGCTGTGTGGCTGCCTGTGTTCACAGCAGCTCACTGCTCACCCAGATACCATTTTTGCTTTTGAGCAGCTCATCTTAGGTGAGATCATGGTATGAAATGAGGGAACAGCAATGTGTGGCAGAGAAGGAGGACACCAGCTCTCTTTAAGCAGCAATGCAAATAAAAAGTGGTGTGCCCTTGACATGAAACTACACACTCAATAACCACTCTGGAGGCAGGCCTTGGTGGAGCTGGGCTGTAGGAATGAATGCCCATTTGAATGGGGACGACAGGTGACAGTTTACAGTTGGTATTCTGGAGTAGCCAGTTTGGATGGCTTTTCCAGCCCAGTATGGATACTCAGGGATCTCTGCAGTAGTCCTTCTAGGAGATAAAATGGCTTAGGGGAACAATCTAAATCTTTGTAGATATGACAACAGAAATCAATGTTTTTGTTCGCTGCCATCTCCTGACCAAGTGTACTTCAAAAGCCCTTTCATAATAGAAGCCAGAAGGAGAGATGTAATGAAAACTCCCAGGATGTGACAGACCACTTGTTGTGCAACAAAAGCTGTCAAAACATAATAAGTCAGATTGACTTGCTGCAACTTCTGACTGAAGCAAGATTCCTGGTCTACGACACTCGAAAGGGGCCACTGAATTCTATATCGACGAGCATTTATTTGAGCCAACTGTGCTTCACTCTGTTGTTAGGTCTCATAGACTTTAAGAAACTGAGTGGCATCTTACTCTCATAGAGCCTACATCCACCTTTTGGCCCATGTTTTCTTCCATGTGTGCCAGTCTTTCAATGGACAGTATTCTGGGAGAAATGTGAAAGAGAAAAAAAAAAGGAATGAAGGCAGAAACAAAGAAAGAGAAGTAACTCAGCATGCACTGTAACAAAATACATAATTTTCCAATAACTTTTGTCTTGAGGGTACGGCCCAGTGAAGATGCTTTGATATATAAATAAGTGTTGGAGTCATGGAGTCTTTCTTCTAGTTTTGCAGTTGCCAGAGAACTTTACTTTCTACCAGAGTACACGGAAATTATGCCCAAGAAAACACTTGACAGGCAATCATATATACATTGGGTTCTATTCCTGGCTGAATTATGGGAAATTAGTTAATCTTTCTGTGCTTTTATTTCCCATAAATAATGACACATGTTCTTAGATGTTACTATTACTGTGCAGCTGTAGTATTGTCCTAGTATGCTTGTGCAATAATTATACTCCGATGTTTACAATATTCCTCTTTCTGCTGGAAGGAGGAATCACTAACCTAATCACTAAAAGAAGGAGGTTCACTAACCAGGTGTTATTAAGACAAAGATCACAGAATCACACAATTGTTAGGGCTGGAAGATCGTATTTCCAACCTCCCTGCCAAGGCAGGGTCACCAGGAGCAGGTGACACAGGAACATGTGCAGGTGGGTTTGGAATGTCTCCAGAGAGGGAGACTCCACAACCTCTCCGGGCAGCCTGTTCCAGTGCTCTGCCACACTCAACACCAAGAAGTTCTTCTTCATGTTGAGATGGAACTTCTTGTGTATTAGTTTATGGCCACTGCTCTTAGTCCTGTTGCTGGGCACCACTGAAAAGTCTGGCACTATTCTCTTGATACCTACTTTTGAAAAATTTTTATGTATTGATGAGATCTCAGTCTTTTCTTCTCTAGACTAAACAGGCCCAGCTCCCTCAGTCTCTCCTCGTTAGAGACATGTGCCAGATCCCTCATCATCTTTGTGGCCCTTTGCTAGACTCTATCAGTACCTCCTTATCTTTTAGGTACTGATGTTCTACGATATCTTTGAGACAGGTTTAGGGACACTCACAGAAGCTAAAAGTCGGGGACGGGCAGACGTTTCGCCCTGACAGCGCACAGTCCCGCACACGATGGCTTCCTTGGGTCCGTGCTGGGTGCTGATCCCACACGCCGATCCCTTTATCCTACATTTCCCGGCCTCACGCGCGCAGGGCGGCGCCACAGGAAGCGCGGCGCGGGTCTTTCCGGCNTTTTGCGAGGATTGCCCGGGCGGCGGCGGCGCCCCACGGTCCCCAGTGCTGCCGAGCGCTGGTGTCTGCGCACCCTTCGGAGTCTGGAGCTCGAAAGACACCGGGCACTCCCCCGTCTGTCTTCTGCCGGCCGTGCGGCTCCTCACCGGGGGCTTCCGCCAGGCCCCGGCTTCCCGGCACAGCTCTCGGCGTGCTTGGGCCGGGGGAGGGCGGCGGTGGCGCCGTGCTTGACTTCTTACTGTGCGGTGAGGGACAAGCCACAGCAAGCATTTAAACCTGGGCTACAGCTGTGCGTGCGTCGGGACATTGGTACCGGTGGTACACACTGGGACAGCCTGCTTACTGATACATTTGCTCGGAGCTGTCGGCCCTTACCCTGGTAACGTGTCGTGGTGCCGGTTCGGTATCATGTTTCGGCTTTGATTTGCCAAGCTTTGCAAGGGCTCTTAACTTTGGAGTACTTTCAGCAGATCCTCCGAATTCAGCTCCAGCTTAAGACTTGAGTAATTTGGAGTCACTTACTGGAGATACAGGTAGCTGTATTGCAAGCTATCAAAACACAGCTCGGTCCTTTAGCTCACATGGTTGTTCCTGCTGCACTGCTGTCTCTTACTCGATTTGTGCGAATTGAAGCCCTCGAATGGGTGATCATTCTCTTTACAAAAGTTATTAAGTGATTCCAGTAAGGTTCATTAGCCCTCACAGGAAATGACAGCATTGTCATAGCTTGTTGCAGTGAACGGATGTTAGTTTTTTAATACTATGAAGCTCTCTCGGTTGGTAACTGTTGTAAATAAACGAATTTTGGAAGTGTTAAATAGTGGATGAAAAAATACAAGTATTTTGTGTAAGAAGTCAAGTTATCAAGTAGATGATATAGATAAGGAGGTAAAATAAGGCAGGAGTAATGTTTATCTTCTGTGAAACAACTAAACTACGATTAGTGCTCAGAATTGTAAGTAGTAAAAATAAAGACGACCAATCTTACAGATTTTGACGCCTATCCAGCTTTCTGAGTGCACAGCATGCTAATCTGAATGTATTTCAGGTGTGATAGGGAGCAGTGATTCATGATACAGTGGAACTGGTATTTATCACAGAGTTGCAGTAAGAGCTCAGTCATGTGGCTGGTGTCTGCGTTAAATTTTCATTGCTCTTGACAGTTCCCCAGAATATGACCAAGAAATGCACCCACTTATGCTGGTGCATAAATTTTCTTCTTGGTACTTTTGTTTTCTTCGTGCTTTCTAGAAAAAAAATGCTGGCACAATTTGCACAACTAACTTCAAAGATGTGTGGTGATGTGGGACTGTTTATTTTCCTCCTGGAGAAGAAAGGTGGAGGGCAAAAGAGAGTCCTAGAAACTCAAGATTTTCTATGAAGGATCCCCCTTAGACATATGGTGGGTTGGGTATTTCCATGGGTGCATTGTAAGTTGTCTGCAGCCAGTCTAGAGTTATTAAATCTTGGCTTGGCTGTGTTAGATGACCAGCTCTTCAGCTCCTGTGCTGTGCATGCCTTAGGTTGCCACATGTGCATGTGATCTAGGGCTTGAGCCTGACTAATTACTACAGCTCAAAAATGTGCAAAGTCATATTTTGAAATATCACAGCTGCAGAGGTGCGGACCCAAAAATATGCCTGCTTAAGTCTTCAGGAGTCTCGAGTGAGAATTGTTTTGATCTTTCCTATCATGCCAGTTTTGATTTTAGTGTTAAATTTCCTATTCTGGATGCCTTAGAGGGAGGGGTGGGAGTGAACTCAGTTGCTAGTGAGAATTTGAAAGATCAGGAAAGGAAATTAAAGGGAGAGATAGGAAAGAGCTGAGTAATGGTAAAATAACTCCAGTAAAGAAAATTAAATCTTCATGCTATGCACAGTAATAAATGTAATGATAAATAAATGGTGTTGGTTATTTAAGACCTTCTCCTTTTTCTCCACATGCACCCTTTTGTGTTGTCATGCAGGAGAGACCATCAATGGCTGCTTGGGGCTAGGAGAGTGCATTTGGACTGTAATGAAGTCCTGAGCCTGGCTGGCTGTTCCAAATGCAGTTGGCATTCCCTGTCTTGAGCGACTGCTGGCAGATGGCTGGGCTCTCAGGTTGACTTGCAGCCCTGTACTCCTCAGCCTGCGCCTTTGCTATGTGCAGGCTGTCATCCAGCCCAGGAGGAGAGCAGGAGCTTTCCTTGTCACTGCAAGAGCTCTGTTTATGTTTCCAATAGTTTCTTCAAATTCGATGAAAAGGTGACGAGATGGGTGTTGCAAAGTAGTTGTTGCCGAAGATACAGAATTATTCCCAATTTGCTGTCCTCAGATTACTTAGACTTTAATAAAGTGTGTGTGGGAATGGTCTGTAAGTTCAAAAGATGACTCGCTTTAGAATTATGACTGTTAGCACATCACAAATGGTGAGCAGAAGACATTGATGTAGTTTTTAATCTTTAAAGGCATAATCAGAATTGGAAAACCTTGTATCTTGTGAATAGAGAAGAGATACTTTTGTTTTTTCAGTGGTCCTATGAGAATCATCTTGCCAAAAAAAATCTATTAAAATTAAAATGTGTTATTGGCACATTTACATAGATGTGTGGTTTTTATGCTGTAAACTTTTTTCCAAAACGTGACTATTTCCAGTATTAAGAGGTGGGCCTTTGCCGCAGACAATAAATAAGCCTGGTGATTTTCAGGCATTTACTACATCAATTCTTTCCCATGTTGCAAAGTCACGTACCTCCAGTCGAGTAACGAATTGAATTGCATCTTGTTGCAATTTTTTTCTTGGCTGACAATTGCAATTTGTTTCTTGGCTGACATTCAATCCACCTCATTGCTGTGTCAAGTGCACTCAGAGTGTGTGAATGGCATGGGCAATATGGCCCCATATAATCTTTTAAAATGTTTTTTTTCCTGCTGTTTTCATTGCTGCAGTGATCTCGTAATTCATGATTTGATGCACAGGTCTCTTAAGTTGACTGAAACCAGTTGTTATTAGTGCTTCTGTTACAGTCACTGCAGCTGCTCCTCTCATGAAGTAACCATCTGAAGCAGTAGCTGAGACTACTTCAGATTTTTTTTTTCTAATGAAATTTTCAGTGTTAAATTAGAGAGGCTTTGATTTCCTCCCCTGCATGATACTGTGGTGTTGTCTGAGATACGCATTCCTTGCTATTTACTGTGTGAAGCTATTTCCATTATCTGCAGTGAACTCCTGCTTGCTGTATTCTTTGAAACTCTGGGAATGCTTGGCTTGCTAGCTGCAAAACGCTGCTTCAAAATGTAAAATTTCTGGGTGGTTTTATGGAGATTCTCTTGGTGTGTGTGATGCTAGGCACTTAGAGCATTCTATAGTAGAGGTCAGTATAATCAGCCTTACATATTTGAGTTTTTCCTAATATAAATCAGTTATGTAGCCTGCAACTGGAACTTTCTAGAGGTTCTTTAAAGGTGTTACTGGCAGCCAACTTGAAGTTACTTGCTTTTTCTTGAAAACTCTGTTTTTTTGAGGTACTGACTTTTGTCTCCACATTAAAATTTAAGTCACTGCTAGTTTTTGATTTCTGTGACATTTCTGACCACTTTTTTATTTCCTGAATAAAAAAATAAATAAAAAAGACTTGAGGTAGGCCTTTTTGTGGTGTTTAGTTTATCATATCTTTGGATGGTGGTTAGGCACAGAAAACAGTGCTTCTGAAGAATGCTGTTCCTTTACATTTGTCAGATAATGTAATGTGTTTTTGCACCTTGTATGCCATTTGAATCTTGTGGATAACTTCAAATTTGATAGAAGGGTGAAAATTTTGGGAATTTTCAGAAGTATTTTTGTACTGTTCTTAAAACCATGTTCTCCCTGCTCCTCTCTCCCCCTTTCCCCCCAAGTGTAGAAAGGTAGAAAGATAATACATGTGCTGTTTTGTAACCCTCACCGAGTCTTCTTGTCAGGTGACCGATATAGCCTGGGCTGGCTGGGATAGTCGCAGGAGTGTACAGGCAGGTATTGGAAGCCTGGAGCTTGGCAGGACACATGCTTTGTGCAGGTAGGGCAGGGAACCTGAGAGGAAGGCTCAGCCCAGAGGATAAGAAAACTTTCCAGTTAGGTCTAGTCAGGTTAAGATCTAAAAAGAAAATATGGAGTCTTAATAATAGATCTTTCAGAGGACTCTGGTAACTTCTCACAACCTTTTCCTTAAAGAAGCTTTCAGTAGACCCTGTAGAATAAAAACTGAGGAAAACTCAAGCAAATAACCCAGACAGAGGCAATAATCCTGTTTGGACCATCTTGTATAATACTTGAGCAACTTTGAGGCACAAACCTATAGTAAACCAATGGATTTTTATTGCTTTGCATGCAGTTGTTTTATACTGTGTATGTCTATTATGTTTAGATGGCTTTCAGAGTATCATCAAAATTTGTTTTGTGTAGTAGTACAAAACAAAATCACATTTTTGTAGTTACTTGTGACTAGTGGATTAATAGCGAGAAGCAAGTTGCAAATTTTGCCATAGATGGTGGATTGACCTGGACTCCGCTCTATCCTTCCCCTCCTCAGAAAGTACAGTCAGGCTCCTGGGTCAAGAGAATCACGGGGAGGGATCACTCACCCATTACGGTCATGGGCAGAGCACACTTGGGGAAATTAATATCATTTATTACCTATCAAATCCTGGTAGGTTAATTAGAAATGAAACCTAAATCTTAAAGCATCTTCCCTGCCCACCTCACCCTTCTTCCTGGACTCAGCTTCATTGCTGATTTTCCTCTCCCTCCTACCCCTCATCGGTGCAGGGGAATGGGAAGTAAGGGTTATGTTCAGTGCATCACACGTTTTCACTGTTACTCCTTCCTCCATAGGGGCAGGGGTCTCTATACTCTTCCCCTGCTCCAGCATGGGGTCCCTCCCTGAACTTCTCTAACATGAGTCCTTTCCATAGGCTATAGTCTTCACAAACTCCTCCACTGTGGGTCCTTTCCACAGGGTGCAGTCCTTCGGGAACAGACTGCTTCAGTGTGGGTTGCAAGTTCACACCACATGGGTCACAGGTGCCAGCAAACCTGTTCCAGCATGGGCTTCTCTCTCAGTAGGACCTGCCAGGAGAGCTTGCTCCAAAGTAGGCTTCCCATGGGGTCACAGGCTCCTATGGGTTCATCTGTGCTCCAGCATGGGGTCATCTGTGGGCTGCATGGGGACAGGCTATGTCACTGTGGGCTGCAGGGGAATCTCTGCCCCCACGCCTGGAGCACCTCCTCCCTCTACTTCTGCACTGACCTTGGTGTCCGCAGAGTTGTTCTCACATAATCTCTTTTCTTTATCTGCTGCTGACCAGATTGTAGATTTTTTTTCCCTTTCTTAAATGTATTACTTCAGAGGTGCTACCACTATTGCTAATGGGCTCAGCCTTGGTCAGGGGCAGGTCTGTCTTGGAGCTGACTGCTACTGGCTCTGTTGGACATGGGGGAAGCTTCTGGTAGCTTCTCACTTCAGTGCCCCCCCCCCGAACCTTGGCATGCAAACCCTGTATAGATAGCATGTGGACAGAAGCTCAGTATGAATTACTGTTTGCATTAACCACACTTTGATAGTTGACTCTGCACTGTGTATTTATGCAAGACTCCAATGCAAATGTGCTCCATCAGTATGACTGCAGGAATGGTTTACACTCTTAGCTTAGTGAATTCACTTATGCCTTACTTTACAATAGCTGGAGATGCACCATGAAAAGCTCTGTCTGTGCTATCACATAGATAATCTTTTAGGAATTTGCATAGGATCTCAGATTCACAGTTCCAAAATCCTGTAATCTGCTGTGGAAAATTTGAGAATGAGGTCATTCTCGCGGGAGGTGCTGCTGACCTTAAAATGCCCCTCTTCATGTTACTGCTTGGCTACAAGGTCTTCTTTCAAGAGTGGGTAGATTCTGGTTGTTGGTTTGTTTTTTTTTATTCTGGGAAGTCACTGTTACTTGTAATACATTTGTGTTCATCTCTTTGCAAGTGGTATTGCAGTGGTTAAAATTGTGTGGTGATGGGATTTGGAGAGCCAGAAGTGTGTGAGAGGATTGTGGGCAATCCAGAGTTCATTCACAGTGCTTGCTTAGCAGAGCTGTAGTATCAGTTTGCTGGACAACTGTCTGTATATAGAGTACTAGTTAATGTTTTCTAAATCTGCTGTACCACTGTTTTATTCTTTTTTACAGCTGATGCCTTTGACATGTTGACACTTTGAACATGTTTTCTCGCCCTTTTTTTGGGAGGTGGTGTTAGATACAGTTGGGACTAGTGATGGAGTCTGGGAACATGCAGGGTGGTAGAAGCATTAATGTACATGAGACACTAGCCAGTAATGAGTCCAGGAAGTGGGGGCACGTGGAATACTGACACTTGAGGATTATATGGCAAGGAAGAGGATTAATGTGGAGGCTACTTTTGTGAACAAAAGTGTAGCCTTATATTTATGATGTTTGACCCTTACTTTACAGTTTAATGGGCTTTGCTGCTAATCCTTTTTTCTTTGTCCTAAAATGTAATGTTATTTTCAGAAGATTTTCTTCAATGAAGTTGTTTTATACAATTTTAGTGTAAACATTCTGAAATCTCTCTGACAATATGACATCTGCTTAGGTAACCAATTTATTCTCAGTAATGCTGGTTACAGCCGGTTCTTTACATAGTTGTAGCTAATGAATTGATAGACCCTGGAAGAATTTGTGCCAAAATGTGATGTAATGTAATACTAAGTTTTAATTAAATCTTCATAGTTTTCTGAGGAAGCTTTACCCTTATATGTAGAAGACTGTTTTGACTGATAAGTTTCACTTTTTCCTACTGCCTCCCCCTCAAAAATCAAAGCAAAAATGTGCATGCTTTTTTACCTTCTTGTGTGCAATTTGTCACTCCTCGGTGAAGGAGATCGGTGTGATCTTCCCCCTTATCGTAGTCAGACAGGAAAGAATTGTCATTTGGCAAGTAATTATAACTCGTCACTGTGCCAATATAGTGCTTTAACTAGAGCCTTAAGTTTCTATTTCATACCCCAAAATTAATCTGGACTATTGTATGTAGTTGGAAGGTAATGACACCATAATTGGCAAGGGTTACCTGTGGTCAGAATGAAAGTATGAAAGAAATGTATTCTCTGTGTAGTCTGAATCGAAATGCTGAAGTTGGTTATTGTACTTCTGTTTTTTTGCAGAGAGCTGCACAAAGGGAAGAAGTTGCTGCCTAGTGAAGTTAGCTTAACCAGAAGTTTGTGAAGTGATCAATCTGGCTCATTCTTGTAGCAGCCTCCCAGTACCTAAAGTAGGCCTACAAAAGAGCTGGAGAAGGACTTTTTACAAGGACATATGGGGATAGGACAAGGGAATTGGATTCAAACTGAAAGAGGGCAGGTTTAGATTAGATGTAAGGAAGAAATTCTTTACTGTGAGAGTGGTGAGGCACTGGAACAGGTTGCTCAGTGAAGTTGTGGATGCCCCATCCTTGGAAGTGTTTAAGGCCAGGTTGGATGGGGCTCTGAGCAGCCTGGCCTAGTGGAAGGTGCCCATGGCAGGGGAGTTGAACTAGGTGATCTTTAAGGTCCTTTCCAACCCAGGCTGTTCTATGATTCTGATTCAGGTTGAACAGTCTTACTGTACGAACAGATTCAGCTTGGACTGTGCTGGCACAAAATTTTTTGTGCCACTGAGGTGAACTTAGACTGAGGAACTGATTTGGCTCAGAACTCTGCAGTAAAGGTTATTTCTTAAGCCAAATCAGTTCTGTGATCTCATCTGTTATTTGACTTTGCAAACACTTGGGCTGATGAGGGAAGTACGTGGAAGGATGACTGTTCAAATTAGCACTGCTGCTGAGGAGTTAGAGCTTCCCATTCAGGCAAACTTGCATTTTGTGAGGCAAGGAAATGGTGGAGGTAGTTACAGACGTGAGTGAAGTTAATCCAGAAGGACTGACAACCATGCTGAAATGGTGGGTAGAAAAGCAATTTGACTTAATTGTAAACTCAACAGCCAGTGGAGAATGAAACAACGGACTTCCACTCTCAATGACTAAAATTAGTGGAACTTAGGTGTAATTAAAAAAAAAAATCTCTTTGATTTTTGCTATTGGTAGTGTCTTTTTATCTGTTTTAGAAATCTTCCTGGAGGATTTGGTACCAAATGTCTGATCTGCCTTAGGAAGCAAGTACTGAAATGACTGATGAGCAGTCAGTTAAACTGAAAGATTTCTCTTTTTCTTCATCACATTTTCTCCCACATAAATTGTTATGTGTGGTACTCTGCAAGTGATAAGTGTTATTATTTCAGCTGAAGCAGGAAATGGAGCTAGTGGTTTTAATTTTAAGTCTGTCATCTGTTTCTCAAAAATTCTTAATTTTCAGTATCATCTGTGGATTCTGAAACTGTCTACTACATTCTCTCTAAAAGTGGTTCTGGATACAACAGCTCAAACACAGATTAAAAAGTTCTGTGTGATTTATGGTAAGGTGGGCTGACCTTGGCCAGGTGCTCACTCAGCCACTCTCTCCCCACCTCAACCAGGCAGGGGGAAAAAATAAGGAAAAGCTCATGGGTCAAGACAAAGACAGAGAGATCACTTATTGATAATCATCATGGCAAAACAGGCTAAACCTGGGGCACATTAATTAATTAATTTTCTTCCAGGTAAGATAGAATTGGATGGTGAGAAACAAAGACAAAATTAAAACAGCACCCTTTTCCAGTACTCAGCTTCAGTCCTTCACTCCTTACTCCCCAACTTGCCTGCCCTGATGGATGCAAGGGGTGAAGAATGTGGGTTTATGTTGTGGGTTAGTCCACAACAGCTCCTCTCTGCTTTTCCTTCCTCCACACTTTTCCTGTGCTATGGGTTGGTCTGCTCCATGGGCTACAGTGTAGGTATGTGGTCCTTCATAGGCTACAGGGAATCTGTGCACCAGTGCCCGGAGCTTGTCCTTACTGTCCTTCTCTGACCTTGCTGTTCACAATAGTTTTGTTCACAATTTTTTTTTTTTTTTTTTACCCATTGCTGTTCTCTCCGTTTTCTGTCATTTCTTAAATACATTTTCCCAGGTGTGCCACCAGCTTGGCTGATGGGTTCACCCGTGTCCCGTGGCATGTTTTTGAAGCTGGCTGTGTCTGGTGAGGTACAGCTTCTGGCCTCTCCTCACAGAGGTCACCCCTGGAGCCCCTCTGCTGCCAGCAACTTGACACATACACCCTGTACATATGGTCAGTTGGTAATGCAGTTGAATTAGATCATACCAAATAGAAAAAAAATTGGGGCAAGCTGATTTCTTTCAGTTGGGGTGCCTTTTCGTTTTACAAGTAACAGTTCTTTTTAGCCATTTTGGAACTATTCCTACCGTGTTGCATTGCATTCTGTTGTTCCTTTTGTAAATGGCCAGGGTTACCAGAAAGTTTGTTTTGTAGCTGGCTGTTTGGAGGCCTTCTCCTGTAGCACCTGTGGAAGAAACTTGTCAAGGGATGTGCAGATTTTTTTCATTTGTACTGGTGGAAGATGCTTTTATCCTCAGCCAGTGCCAGCTGTTCCATGGCTTCTATTGGAAGTTCCTGTCCTCTGCTGGATAGCAGCAGAGTTTTTATGTTGTCAATCAGCATTTTTCAGATTAAAGATCTAGTTAAGAAGACCTAGGTCACTTTTGCTGAGTTGCATTGAGAATGCTGACAGGGTGTGCTTTCCCAGTAGATTTGCAGAATGGTGATTACTGGCAAGGTGGCAGCAATAAACAGTCATACTTGCACTGTAATTCCTGTTGTAGATTAAGTCCACATCCATCATCTGTCATCCCTGATCTGTTCAGAATAAAGCTAGAGTAAGTTGAACTTACAAGTAAGGGTAGATAGTGCTTACCCTTTCACACTGTCTGACATAGATTAGAGAGGGCTTGTATCTTGTCTTGGCCTGACAAAGTTGTAGGAGTGTAACTCCTTCTTAGTAGGTGATACTGAAGGAAAAATGCTTGACTACTGCTTAGTGAATTGAGCTAGTAAATGTGCTACTGAAAATATGAGGAAAGAATCATTCCCCCGAGACTTTGTATAAAGGTGTGGTATTGTGCCATTTCAAATATTTAATAGCTTTAATACCTGCAGTGTTTTCTCTTTATGTAAGAAGCCATTATTAATGTTTTGTGTTTTGAAGTTTCAGAATAATTTTGTTACAGATATGTCAGCCTCTGAATTATACTCTCTCTTTTTAAAGTACTAGCATAAAGTTGCTAGCCATAAGGATGCTTTTCTGTAGTCTTAGTGCTATAAAAGGTTCTTAGATAACTGTTTATAACAAGTAAGATATGCAGAGTCTTTAGTGTTTAAGACTTTTATAGATGGATGAAGACTTTTAATTTAGTACTTTACCATCTGTTACTGAAATTAGCCTAGTTGGTAGTTAAGCTTCTTCCTTTGGAATGAGGAGGAAGGCTCTGCATTTCCTTTTTAGGTTGGTTACAGAATAGTAATCTGTTACATTGGTATTCCACTATGATTAACACTGCAGTCCCAACTCTTTAAACTAGCCCTTTCACCAAAGGGAATCTTCTTTCATCCTTCTGAGAGCATATGTTTGCCCCCTGCTTTTTCTTGGCACAGCTGTTTGCGTGGAACATCTGGTGCACTGCATCAGGGACTCTTCTCTCTTGAATGACTTTTTTCCCTTTCTTTTCTTTTCTTCCAGATTGGGTACTTGCTATGTTAGACCATGAGGTCAAGAGACAGCTATACAGGCAAAAGCGAAAGTGCATACTGGGCTGAACTGGAAAGACAGCACAAATTTGTTTTTTTCTTTTCCTTTCCACAGTGGCTGATCATTTATCACCTTACAGTATTCAGACCCTGTAAGGTTGTATGATTTCTCTAAGCTACCTTTGCTCTAATGGATTTTACAAAGCTTACTAGGGGATTTCATAGCTGGTATTAAAGGACAATGTGGGTCACAAGACCATTCTGTAAAATAGTGTGTTCTTTCAATTGTAACACTCACTGAGACCACAGTATTTAATTAGTGGATTAATAAGCAGCATGTTTTATTTATTAATCTGCATAGCAGTAATATTGAATGTGAAATAAGAAAACAAAAAAGGGGTGCCAGGAAAATGAATTGCAGGTAGCTGAATTACTAAGTGAAGCACATTTGTCTAGAGATATGGAGCTTGGATTTCTTCTATGAGCTGGTTTGTGCTGATTTCACAAGCATCTGCTCTTAAATTTTAGTGGCCTTCACACAGAAGCTTTAAAGTTGACATATTTTATAGGTGCTCAATATTGATTTGTTCCTAACTGTTTTAGCCACGTTGCTTGGCAGGCAGTGTAGAATTTGTGGTGGTTAACTATTGCCATAGCATGGGGAACAGAATTGTGCTGTTTTTCCAAGCAAAAAATAGTTCTCCTTTCTAAAAAGCAATGAAGAAGCTTTACAAATTGTCTAATTCCATGCCAGAATGTCTTCCTTCAGTACTGTGGTGGAGATGTCTCTGTCAGACAGAGAAGCTTTACAGTTCAGCTGCAGTGGCTCAGCTAGGTGGGAAATAATGTTTGGGGTTTTTTGCAAGTACTTGCATAGGTGAATCTTCTGATTGTGATATTTGCTGCTTTTGTATTTTGGCACTATCTATTCGTAGTTTGTTTGTATGTAGTTTGTTCGTAGTTTGTATCTATTTGTTTGGTCCTGCCTTAGTCTGTTGATAGCAAGCAAGACTTCTGAAGTAGCTTTTTGTTTTTCAAAAGGGTAGCACACAGAAATCTTTTTAGTTGTTTTGACCGAGGTCTTGGCAACTTGAGGCTTTTGTAAACAATTCCGCAAGACTGAAAGTGATTGAAATAATATATTTCTAATGGATTCCTTCTTTGTATGCTTGCTCATGCCTCCATGTTCATTAGCAGTTGATTTTCCTTGTATGTATGTATGGAAGCATCTTCCAGGCTGTTCACTTTACTTCCTTAATGAAGTGCTCTGTCTTATTCTGGGCGTGTGAATGAGGAGAATCCTGGTGGTTATGTCTGCTTTTCAGTAACTTTTTTTCCCCTTTGACTGAAAGCAGAATAACCAAGCAAAAGCTCAAAGAGTGAATGAAGCCTACTCTCCTGCAGACTATCTCTCCTCATTGTGTGGCTTCTCTTAGTCTTGACAGCCTCAACAGCCCTCACCCCCACCTCCTGCTCTGCTGGTGACTTCTAAAGATCACAGTGCTCTCTCTTCCTGAGGCTTCCTATCCTCACATGTTACTGTAAAAACAGGTTGAGGGTTTCTTCCCCCTCAGGTACAATTAGTTTTCAATTTAATGTCTTCATAGAAGGATAGCTATGCAGAATGTCAGCTACACCATCTGTCCCATCAGTATCATCTGTCATTCTGCTTCAGGCCACCTGTGTTAATAAGGAAAGCTTTGCTTTTGCTTGTCAAAACACCTTCAACACTTCTGTGTTTTCTAACCACTTAATTAAAAATAAAAAAGGAGAGGCATAATTAGGGGGGAGGCATAACGAGTTGTGATTGTCAGATTTGTTTTTTTCAAGTATGGCATGTATCTTCCTTTTGGGTTTATTAATTTATTTTAGTGAATGGAAATTGTTACATTACTTGGAATTGGAAAAAGTGGAGTAAATGCAGGAATAAGAAGAAATATCAATCTAAAAACATTGCAGAGTATGACAAATAGAAATAATTGCCTACGGCAGCATGGGAAACTTCACTGAAAGCTCTAGAGCTTTCAAAATATGTGCTGAAATATCTTCTGTGAAACTTCAGTATGCTAGAGGAGAGCTAATAAAACCCACTACATAAAACAGTTCTGAAACACTTACTTGATGGGAGTGTTTATTCTTGTTGAAGACAAAATTAACTGTTCTATTGTAAAAACATTTATTTTGAGCAGCAGAATTGCAAAACCCAGTTTTCTCTGAATTTATTATTTTTCCTTTTTAGCATGTTTATATATGGGTGTTCCAGCTCTTTTTATCCTCATTGTCAGAGATTTTTGCTGGGCGAGGGTGGTATGTACTTGGTTGGAATGAACTGGCCAAACAGTAGTATTGGAGATGTTCATGACTTCCTCTCCAGTAGCACTGAGCTTGGTTAGCCTTAGCCACTGACAGCTTACAAAACATGCAGAACACTTGACATCGGACAAAGAGTTTAAAGGCAGTTTTGGGGGAAAAGGGGAAAGCAATAGAGTGCATAAAACTCACTTCCTCAGTTAAAAAACTGCCTGAAGAAACCTGGGAAGTCAAGTATTGCATGTGTTCAATCATCCTGATTAGTTTAGAAAGGTGGTAAGTTAAAAGTTTAATTAAAATAAATTAAACATTTATTTATTTATTTAAACGGGTTTGGGAGGCTTATTTTCATGGGTAGCCATCCTCTGGGAATTAGAGAATAAGATCAATGTGTAGTTCAACATTTCCTTGTTTTGTCCACATCTCATCATTCTCTTGTGGGTGATTTACAGGGTGATAGGTGGTTATTTTTGCAGTGTTTTTTTGTGTTTGTTTTTTGTTTGGTTGGTTTTGGGTTTTTTTGTTTGTTGTTTTGTTTTTTAATTGGTAATGTACACTTAAAAGAATTAAAATCTATAAACAGGTCAGCTTCCTGACCAGGTGCATAGCATTGCCTGTATACTCAACAATTTTTTCTCTCAAATATGACTTATTTTTGCAAGTTTTATGGCAAATCAAATTTATTTTAGTATCAGCATGTCTGCAACTGTCCATCTTACCCTAAAATGTGGAAATCAAGTCCCTATAATCACTTTAGAATTGGGCCTAGTTGTATGTTTAAGCATTTTATATGTTTAGACCTTACAATGTAACTTTTTGATTAATTTCTCCCTTTCTTTTCCTTTGCCATGTGTCTCCCCAAATATATTTAAGATGTTAATGTTTTCATAATTGCAGGACAAACCCCTTACTTACTGTCAGAATTTAGGGGGTGTTGATGTATTTAAGTACAAACATTGCACGTTCTCTCAATAAGTGGCATCTTTGCTGTGTTCCTAGCAGTCTAACAAGCTTGTCTGTGTTAAACAGTTCTAAAAAAATGTGTTTTCTGAAGCTTTTGCACAAAGGCAGTGATGTGTGTTCGTGGGATCATGGCCTTTCATTTTGAGTGTATTAGAGAAGTTTAGCCAGGTGCTTGCTCTCTGCTGCACCAGAGCCTGGCAGGTGTGAAAGGTGAGTGTCAGCCAGTTCCCTCGCAGGTGTTCATCCTCATTTCTGTTTGAAAACAGCTTCAATTGCACCGATAGTGACGGAGCTCTGTGCACAGCGCAGGAAGCAAGGTGTGCTTGCTTTGGAGTTCTCATCTAGTGTTAATGTTCCCTAAGGGCCCCTGTGGGCTCAGTGCTGTGTGGCTGTGTGCAGCATAAATGCTTTTCTTCACACCCCCTTTTTCTGGGGTGTTTTATAGCAAGGTGACCACAGTCATAGAACGACGAGGCATGAAGGGTTTTCTGAGTGGGGTGACATGCTCACAGTGGTGCAGCCCCTTAGGTATTACAGGGTGCCAGCATTGGAAGAACTGTTTTTCTCATATATGGGCTCTCCCGTTGTTTACTGACAAATGGTGTTTAGTGGCAGAACATGCAGCTTGCAGCCAGGCATTGCTCCCTCAGATATGCTGGCAGGTAGAAGTGCTGATGCTGCTGCCAGAGAACTGCTGATTCTGGGTTATCTTAAGCCAGGATTGTGTCCCCAGTATAGTTACAGTCAGCATACTGGCATAACAAGGGAGGCAGTCTGGGAACTGGGGTGACTGAGGGGGAGCTGAGGACTGCTGAGATCAGCCCTGCTATTAAAATGTGTTATCCCTAATATTAAAAAAAAGTCTTCGAGTGTGCCCATCAGAACCAAAGCCACGGTTTGCTTACAAGCACATCTCTGGCAAAGTCCAGCTGTGATGAAGTTTAAAAATCGGTCTTTTCCATAAATTCCTTATTTTTAAGTTTTCAGTCAGCTCACATTAGTTTATATTTAGCATAAGACACTTTCTCCTGCCAGAACTGTCAAACAGTATATGGTCTTTCACAGGCAAAAACCCAAATTGTCCCATTTACCTGAGGCAGCACTCATACTGACAGCTTGCTGAAAGAAACTGAGAATAGTTTATGCAGTTACAGGGATAATCTGTAGTTTCTTACTGACTTTTCATACCACTGAATGTAAACTATCAGAATTTGTTATGACTGCTTTTCTGCACAATTAGTGTACAAGTAAATAGCCAGCAGAATACAAATGAGTAAGTCATAAAATTATGTGTATAATATAAATACACTCACACAAGTAAATGTAGACAGTTCTAAAGGTTGGATGGCCTTCCAGTAAGGTGTGTAAGTGGCATCTAATGGCTATGCAGATAAGTAGACAATATATAGTTGCAACAAGGAAGCACACCAGATATATTTAGTTTTAGGTTTGCATATATATGTAGTAATAAATTCTATATTACGATTTGTAGGACCTTGACAATTCAGACATGAGTAATTGGATTTTGGAATTAATTACCATAACTTTACTTCTTTATGTATTGATTAGTTTTTGTAAAATGAGGTGTTATTTAACTGCATCAAGACAGCCATATCACTTAAATGCTCTGTACGTATTTCTGCAACAGTAATGTAGCAGTGCAGTTATGTTTGAAGAATTTACTTAGCCAAGTAGAGATAATCTGTCTGTGTTTTACTTGTATTAAAGAGAGACTTACTGTATTGGAGAGAGGCTGACTACAAGAGTGTGTGTACTGACAGGACAAGGAGAAATTACTCCAAACCGAGAGTGGGTTTAGATACGATGTTAGGAAGAAATTCTTTACTGTGGGGGTGGTGAGGCAGTGGAACAGGTTGTGCAGAGAAATTGTGGATGCCCGATCCCTGGAAGTGCTATTGTAGATATATGGAATAAATATGCTATAAAACTGAAATAATAAATTAATGTTACACCTACAAGTTGACCTCTTCTGTCAGTAGAGACAGGAAAATTTTTCTTTGTGAAAGCCAACAGAGAAAGGTGGTGAAAAAATTAACTGTACACAGTAAAAACACTCTTAGAAGGAAAGAGGAAATGGAACTAAAATTGCGTGAGGAAATGAGGCTTTAGCAGGAGTTTTTGTTCCTGCCTAGTGTCCTTTTGCCCATTTTGGTCTTGGGATCTTTTTTACAAGAACTAGAATGGTGCCTGTAAGACTTGTGAAGACATGCAGCAGAGGAAAGGCGAGATGTACAGGACTTGGTCTGTCTGCTCAGTCCATTAACAGGATGGGCAGCTCTTAGCTGTGGTCACAGCTTGGTGCCTGAGGTAGGATTGGCAGAAGAATGGAGCAACAAAGAAACCAGGTCACTCTAGGAGTCTTGCCTTCCCTAATTTTGCTAGTTATAGGACATCTTGGCTATCTCCTACTATCTGTTAGGGTGACTTTAAACATGGTTGTATGTAGGCTGAAAGTGCTCACACCAAAGCTATTTATGCATATGTATGTTGAAATACATAAAACATCCTTAAAATACATCTTTAGTGTTGCAGCAGAGTAGCACTTTAAATTCTTCGAAGTTAGATCTGATTCCAATACAAATGTTCAGCTTAATTAACCAGTCCACTCTTGTTAAGAATAAACCTTGAACACTTTCTGCAAGTGATTAATCCCTTTAGTTTTTCACTTACAGGAGTTTCTATTTAACATAGAATGGGAAATGCTTTTGGTGTTTTCATTGTATTCTTTGAAATGCTTTTAAATATATTGAGAAAAACTCAGCAGCTTGGCAATAGTTCAGTCAAAAGTTAAGAAAATTGAGGACAGCTGAGTTATCCATTACTGTGTGTTACAGAAACACACAGCAGGTGAGGATCTGAGATGAGACGGGTACCAGTTTACCACAGCCTCATCTCCTTTCTGCAGATGTTCTTTGACTTTCAGGTATATAACATAGTTTCTGTGAATATAGGCTAAATGAATGCTTATTGCTTTTAAGATGGTTTGTACAGGTCATGTTTATTTTAAATGGGATTTTTTGGTTCATTGCCTCCTTTTCTTCTAGGAAACCCAGCGCTTGCTGGCGGAGCCAGTCCCTGGGATAAAAGCGGAGCCAGATGAAAGCAACGCACGCTATTTTCATGTGGTCATTGCAGGTCCACAGGATTCCCCCTTTGAGGGTGGGACATTTAAACTTGAACTATTCCTTCCAGAAGAATATCCAATGGCAGCTCCTAAAGTACGTTTCATGACCAAAATTTACCATCCTAATGTAGACAAGCTGGGAAGAATATGTTTAGATATTTTGAAAGGTAAGCATTACTGTGTTTTCTTTCTTCTTATCATATTAAGTACAGATATTTGTAAGTTGACCCTAAAAAGAGTTTTCATGTGTTTAAAGGTATTTTGCTGCTTCTTTAATCTAGAAAAACTTGCTGTTTCTGTAGACTGTGGTGAATATGGTATTTCATAGTGCTATAAATGTTTCTTCAGATAAATGGTCCCCAGCTTTGCAGATTCGTACAGTTCTGCTATCAATCCAGGCTTTGTTAAGTGCTCCCAATCCAGATGATCCACTAGCAAATGATGTAGCTGAGCAATGGAAGACCAATGAAGCCCAAGCCATAGAAACAGGTGATGTATCTTCTAACTTTTTTTTCCCCTAGTTTTAGGAATAAATACTGGCTGAGGTATGTAAATCCTGACCTCTAGTTTTATGTCTGCAACTTGGAGAAACAAAAAATTCCTGCATACAGTCATAGTCCAGGTGCCCTGAATGTGCCTGTAGTGGTCTTTTTTTAAGTCTAAGAGGCTTGATAGAAGAAGAAGCTCTCTTTATCTGTTTTATCTTCAATTTTGATGGCCTTGTTTTATCTTGAATTTTGATGGTACTGATTTGCTAGTCTGTCTAATTTGGAGTTCTGGTAAAATGAAGGAGCATTCTACTGCTTGTCCTCTACAGATTAAGGAACAGATTAACACGTTCTGGAAAGTACATCTCTTTGATATTGCATCTGTTGCAGGCTATAGTGGAATGGAAGAGTTACTACGTTATGCCTCCTCACTTTTGGATCCACTGCTGTCAGACTGCTTCTATAATATACAAAAGTTGACAGCTGCCGAAATTCAAAATTGCACTTAAATATGTCAGAACTGATACATTTTGTGTGCTTGCAGCAGTGGTATAAAAGAGATCTTTAAGAATATGAATTTAAAATTACTTTAATCAAGCCTGAAATCTACATCTTTTCTTAAATGTGTTTCTTTTTCTTTACAGCCAGAGCATGGACTAGGCTATATGCCATGAATAATATTTAAATGCGCTTTGAACATCAAGTGTGCATCACTTCTCCTGTTCTGCCAAGACCTCTTCCTTTTTTTGTTTGCATTTAATGGACACAGTCTTAGAAACATTACAGAATAAAAGCCCAGACATCTTCAGTCCTTTGGTGATTAAATGCACATTAGCAAATCTGTGTCTTGTCCTAATTCACTATTGTACCGCATGAGCAGAGGCTAGAAGTATCATCTGGATTGTTATGAAATTGTTTGAAAGCAGCAGCACATCTCTGCTTTTAATCATTTTTCCCGTCATGGTTTAAGTATAAGCACTGTGAATGAAGGTAGGCAGGGTTAGCTGTGGGGCTTTTTGTTTTAATTTCGTGGGCTCCTCCTCCCTTTTTATGGTGATGCTAATTGCATTGGTAAAAGCAGCTAACCAGTTATATTTTAGAATATACCCTCTAGCCCAGTCTAACTTAGACGCTGTAGATGGACAAGCTTCATTGTTTGAACAAAAAAACGGGAACATTAAACATCTATCACCTTCACTAATACTATAGTGATTCTGCTGTCAAGTGTAGAAAAATCCCTCCAAGAAAAAGCTTGTGACCATTTTGTATGGCTTGTCTGGAAAATCTCCTGTAAATCTTATGTTTTAGTAAAATATTTTTTGTTATTCTACTTTGCCTTTGTATAGTTTATTTTGCTGTGTTTTCATTTCTCTGTGACAATCGTATTTAAAAAGAATTGAGTCCAGAATTGGCAAGTTTTCTTCACCAGTCTGACAGATTTAACAGTAAAGAGGGGGAATTCACAAGTTGTGGGGTTTTGTGGTTTTGTGTTTGCTTTTTTGTTTTGTTTTGTTTTGTTCTTCTATTTCCTGTCTTTTTTTATTAGTTTGTGTTATGTGGGTGACCTTACCTGGCCAATTTAATATGAAATTGCATTTGGAGCGACTTTTAGAAACAAGTCTCTGATGGAACAATTGTAACCTTAATTTTAGTAATATGTCAATGTGTGTTTTCATGGAAATAACCAGAATGAAATAGGAGGTTGAGAGCAAATGACAGCACTAATTATGAGTATCTGCATAGCAGCATGGTTTTCTTACTTCTTTAATTCCTGCCCTCTATTAACTTGAAATTCCAGCGTGTAGAACCACTGTTAGAGCCAGCTTATGTATTGGCTGATGTCTGCTTAGCCACCTATAGCAGCTCATACCACTGGTTTTCTCTACAAGCCTTATTAAGCTACTTGCTTGAGCAACTGGTCAGCTTAAATAGCAACAAAACTTCTTTATTGGAGGGAAGGAAAGTGATGAAAAAATTCCTTCTCATAGTTGTTTTTTGTGTATGCATCCTGTCTAGGAGTCCAGAATCTTTTCTGGGAACCCATCTAATTGCTTCCCTTCATTTCTTGTATCTCTGTTCTCTTCCTTTCCCCAAGCCCTCTCCCTCACAAAACCAACCAACCAACCAAAAAGCTTAAAAGCTTTTGGCAAGGCCAACCTGAAATGTATAAATGACAGCTTGTAGTCGTTGCAGTAGGGAGCGTTTTGTCATGCAATTCAGGAGTATGGTTATGTAGTCTGTTGGTATTCTCCCTTTTTCAACCTCTTCCTCCTCTAGTATCATCTGAAATTTCTATAGAATGTGGTGTATTTATTGTGCTCTTATGTAAGATGAAGAATATCTATTAAAACTATGTTTTCCAACAGACAGTGCTTTCAGTGGTTAGTAACTGGTATTGTCCCTCAATTCTCTGCAACATGGTTGAAGAATGGTTCAGAATTCAACTTTTTGACCAAACTGAGTCATAGAAAAACTGTTTCAAAAGTAGTTTCTGTGTTGAATGTAAGCCAAAGCTGGGTCAAGGGCTTGCAATGTGTTCTTCAGAGTGGGTAAGCACCTTTAACCCTCTCTTCTTACAAATGTCTGTTTGAGGTTGGCTGGCCTATCCTGGATCTGCTACTAGCATAGGTAACTTTTGTAGCAGGCAGCTGAGAACAAGTGAGCTGTACCGAAGACTTTGGATTCACTTCACCTACCTCCTAATGCTTTATCTTACACTACATATGCAGCTTTCCTCAGCTCTGTCTCTAGTCCAAGGGCTGGTGGCACCCCCAGAGGACAGTCAGACACACCTAAACATCCTGTTTGAGAGTGGCTTTCCCTCCCTTCAGTAGAGAAACAAGGCTTGAGCTGACACTTAAACAGTTTTATCTTCATAGGCAGGATGAATCCAGACTCAGATAATATATATTAAATAATACTTATTTTACTTTTAAACCTGTTTTAGGAGCCCTGTATAAAGTCCAGCTGTGAATTTCATTCCAGCTTGTGCCAAGGAATGTATGACAGGCTAAATTCTTTGAAGCCAGTGAGATAAAACCTTTTCCTCAGTTAAGCAGGTGTGTATTTCCAGTTGTTATGTGAAACGCAGTAATTTCTCTTATACCTGTGATTGCAGCTGATTAGCAAATGCAGCTGTCTTTTAGGGAGTGTTAGTTTTATCTCCATTTTTAGTATGTGACTATTGGATCAATTTACAGTAACTTTAAGATAAATGGGTTTCCTCTACCATTACTGGTGCTATGTGTCAAATGTCCTAAAATCCTGAGCAAGAGTGATGGCATTGCATTTTATGTGTCAGTGTTTGGGTAGTAACTGTGTAGCTGTTGAGCCTGGGTTATCACATGGGCTCTATAACCACACATGCAAAATACTTTTGCAGTAGTTTCCTGTAGATCAAGAGGAAGACTTTTGGTTTTGCATAAATATCCAGTGGTGATCTCTTCACATGTAGCCATGTTCTGTCATGGGTATAAAGTGTGTGATTATTGGGAACTGATGGAACAGATTTTTTGTATCTTAGCTGACTTTAGTCTGAACCAAGTGAGACATTGCTTCGATAGCTTTCAAGTAATTGTATTTCTAACACATTGAGACTATTGTGGAACATCTTAATGGACTAGTGACATCAAAAATTGTGACATCTCTATTTATATACATTTCTTCTTGGGTTATGTTTTTTGGGTTATTTTGAGGGTTAAAGTAAAATGTCTGGTAGGTTTTGTCAACAACATGTCTTGGCTGTAATGTAATATGACACTGAAATAAAAGGAAGAGTGATTATTCATTACTTAGGCACTGAGCTTCATTTAACTGCAGTGGGCTGCCCTCAATGTGCAACAAGTTTCCTAAGAGTTCTTGTGGTAAAATAAGAAAGATAACCTTTAACTTCTTTTATAATTCTCAATTGCTTGTGGCTTCCCCCCACATTGTAGAGAGAAGAGCAGCACCTCTGTCCTAGAAATCCTCAGAGGAGACTGCTCTGGTATGCAGCTCAGAGGATGTGTTGAGTCCCTCCCCTGCTTCTCTCCCTTTTTTGTTTGTTTGGTTTTATTTTGTTTAGAAGTGTGTGGGGTCTTTTGTTTTTTTGGGATTTTTTTGCCTGCCTGTTCAAATCTATCTGGTTTACAGGCTTTCCTGTACAAGTACAAGGCTTTCCTACTTACATGCACAGTTTGGACAGTTTCTAGTGCAATCAAATTGATAAATACATTGAGCTTTCCTAAGCTGTGTTACATTATGAGCATGGCACAAGTTAATAATCACATGCCTGCTGGGGTGGAGTTTGTACAGCTTATTGCAGCCTTTACTGTTGAAGTGTGCAGGATGACTTTAAAGCAAATATCTGTTATGTTGCACTGAAGTGCATTAGAAAAGAGGCATCAAGCAGCATGACTGCCTTATCTATGGTGTTTGCTTTCATGAACTCCCCTGAACACTTAGATCTAGGGAGTTAGGTGTGAGCAAGTAAAGTATCTCTGGGTAAAGACTGCTCCAGTGGAAATGCTCAGGGGAACACTACCCACTGGCTGACCTGGGTTAGGAAAGGGAATTGTACCCTAGGGGACACATCTGGCTAGCTCAGTTAGTGGCTACGGGGCTGTCACTGTTGGTCAGCTCATCACTGAGACCGAGTGCTCTACCTGAAGGAGAATTCTTGAGCACTGGAAGGTAGAAACCACAGGTACTTTACTTACCACACTGCATGAGCCTTCCCATGTAAAGAGATGGATGCAAGTGTGGCATGTAACAGAAGCATTTTTATTAGTTAATTTTTTAGGAAGGTAAGTACAAATCATCTCACATAAAATCATCTCTGACTGGAGCACTTGTGCAAGGTTGTTCCAGATACTCATGTAAGCTGGGTTCTTGTCTTCAGAGCTGCAGTGAAGTAGTATTTTTGGTTCAGGCCTAATCTGCACCTTCCTACCTAAGTTGCCTACTAAGGCTTGTGAGATAATTTATAAATCTGAAAGATTTAATGTGTGGGGTTCAGTTGTTGCTTGCTCTACTAGGTGTGTTTGTCTCAGCCTGAATACCTGCTGTGCTTTCAGAAGAACTGCTGTTATTTTCCCATCAGCTCATTACTCCCACTCATGAGTAATATAGTGTTCTTCCAGGTAACACTGAAGGCTTAGGCTGGGTCCTGGTAAATTTATGGAAGAATGTCTGTGGTCCCACACTCAATTATCAAGGGCAGACTAATCTCACAAGACACAATGAGGTGATTCTAATGGTGTTTTTTCTTCCTTCAGCTGCCGTGGATGTTTGTCTACCTTACTCAAAGACAGGTTGCATTAGTGTCATAGCCAGAAAGCAGGAAAGAAGGAAATATTTAGGAGAGTGAAACAGTTGAATGACAGCAGAAAGGCCCTTAGGACAAGAGCCTTGTTACAAAATTTGTCTGGATATAATGAGCACTAGGCCACAGGTAAGCCAACAGCAGGGTAAGTGCACAAGCTGATGGTCTTTGGCAGCATCATACATTGTTATAATGCTTCCTCATACTGCCCATCCATCAGAACTGGTGGTAACAAATGAGGGAAAGCTGCTGGGAACCAGTGCTACCACTGAGCTACTGAAAGCAGTGTGAGCCATGAGGCAAGCAGCAGCTGATCACACAGCAGACATAATCAGTGGCCCCTTGCCTTCCTAAAATGTCTCTTTCAACAGTATTTCATGCTTATTTAAGGGCAGAAAATTGTTTGAGAGCGTTGTTTGGGGTGGTGGTGCATAGCCCATAGCAAGCAGATTGTCACAAGCAGGAATATGCCTCTGCTGAGTCCGCAGGTTAAGAGGTGGCACCATTCCTTATGTGGAGCATTGTCCTAATGTGGATGTGGTGCTGTTCATCACTTGAGCCAAGGAGGCAGTGCCTTGCCTAATGCCACAGCAGCACTGAGACCCCAAGAACAGTGAAAGAGGGTAAGTTTAAAAAATCCCTAAACTTTTTCAGTTCAAGCTTGAAGATTCTTATAATCTCTCCAAGGACTTGGGAAAGTCAGTCATTCTGCCTGTCTTGCCATCTGTTGTGCTTTGTCACACTTCTGCCTCAACTTGAGTCTTGTACTTCACTTGATGCCTTGGAGATAGAGTGATAGGAGCCAGACAGGACTGTGGTAAAGTTCTCCTTAAGCTGAAGAGAGGGAGGTGTGGTAACTGCTTGTCACAAGTCATACTGAGAGGGAGAAACACAGGAGCTGCTTACCATCTTAAGAGCGTGGAAGAATGCAGGTTCAAACAATAAGGTAAGGGGAGGCAGGGAAAGTCAGTAATAATAAAAAGATAAGGTAATAAGGTAAGGGGAGGCAGGGCTTCAGCAGCAGGCTGAGCACTGGCACCAGTTTTCAAGTTGGGACAGGCATTGGACATGTGTGCTAAGGGGAGAGGGGAGTGTCACGGCAAGTTGAGGGAAAGAAATTCTTTGGAACAACAAGCTTGGTAAAGCCTGAGTGTGAGGACAAGGCAGGAAGTAGGAAACATTAGATGAAACTTACATGTAGTTCAGATGGGGTTGAAGCCTTTCACACAATCACTTCTGATGCACTATTTGCAATGGAATGACTACATCATCCACAGGACTAATTTAGATTTTATTCTGGTATTTCTCAAATATAAAAAGTCAAAATTCTTACATCAATCTTGAAAGAAAATCCATGCAAGCAGGTCAAAATGTTTACAGCTTAATTCCCTTCCCACCCCCCCTGCCCCCTGCCTTCCTTTCAGTTTTCACTTCACAAACCATGCTGGTAAGTAAACCAAGTGTCTGCCCCTCATGTTTCTTTTCACAGCACATTGTTAACAGAACAATGCTAGGCTAAGCCAGGGGTGCAGTAAGCACCAAGATAAGATTTTTTCACTTGAACAGCCTCTCTGCAATACCTCAGGATTTCTTGTGTTTAAAAGCACATCCATTTTGCTTAATTCTGGCTCCATGAGATTTTAAACTTTAAGGCTCTTTTTCTTTGATGCTGCTATAATGTAACCAATGAGAATCTCAAAACCTATCAGCCAGGAAAAGCACCAGTACAACTAGACCCCAACAATTGCAGATGACAACCTGTCTCTTTCTTTTTTTCCTCTGGAGAACCAAATTGGATACATTGTACAGAATTTTTGGCATGAGAAAAATCCCAAATTTGCTTTGTTTGAAATAGGTTTAGCCCATCGAACTAGAGATTCATGTAAAAACAAAATGCTTCTAACATTTAAATTGCTAGGTAGTAGAAAAAATTGTAACCTTCCTATTCCCATTTTTACAACTCTTTCTATTGGAGTTTAGTGTCAGATTTCATTAGTACTGAAGCCATACTGCTGTCCCTTTACTGCAGTTGTTCCCTGTAGCACAGCTGAAGTGTCTTCAGTTTACATCTGTGATTCACAAAACATTTATCTTTGAAAGGGAGTAGAAGTCAAAGCAATAGAGCTTAATTCTGAAGGTTGCATAGAGACTGAAGAGATTTATACAACAAATGCTGTTTAAAAAAAAAAAAAATCTGTCTGGCACTACTGAACAGCTCAAATGTGTGTGACCAAAATATTTATAGGCAATCAACTCTGAGTTTGTTAGCAACAGCAATACTGTACATTTTACATTATTATCAAATACATAATTCAAGAGTTACAAAATAAGATCATGCATTACCACTAAATCTCATACAAGCTTGGATTGATTTCATTCCAAGAATCTGAAATGGAGACAGAGCGTTTTTTTAAATGAATAAAAACTCAAACTCTGGATTCTGTTTCAGCTTTCATGGATTTGATACAATCTTGTTACAAGAAAACCCATACAAGTTTGCTCAATTTAAAGTGTTAAAATAACTACTGAACAAAAACAGTGAGCATTAAAGTGATCAAAACCAGGAGCTGAATGATTCATTCTTTTAAAGGCAGCTTTGGAGCTAGAGGTACCCTTCCACACCATGAGTGATTTTAATAAAGATTAGACCTTCATTATGCTCAACCCCACCTTCTCCTGTTTCATCTGGCAGAACAATTTAAAGTAGTGAGCTGAGCAAATGGTGTCCCAGTCTGGAACAGGTTCAGTGTAAAAGAGGTATACCCATGTGTGCACTACTGAATTAGCAATGCTCCTTCTGTGGCCTCCCACCTCATGGCTGAAAGGATGGACAAGCTGTTGGCAATTCTTCCACCTTCAGGTGCACCTGAACACTTGTGTGTTCTTTCCAGTTCTGGAAGTGACCTGGACTAGGAGCTAAGAGGGATGGAAAGCAGTGTCTTACCCACTGTTTCAGTCTTCAGCTTTGTGGCTCATGCCTCTTGTCAGTAGTATTTATGCCTCTTCAAAGAGAGCAGCATTAAGAGATCAGATCATCTATCTCCCTAGTTTCACTGCATTTACATATGGCACAAGATTGTTTTTCTAGGAGTAACTTGTGGCAACAACATTTTTTTTCCTAAAAAAGTGTAACAGCACAAAAGAATTCATAGCAGCATTTTACACAATTTGTGTTAAAAAAGTAGAAGTTAACCATTTGTGTATTGAGTAACAAAAGGTTTAAATTACATTTATTTTCCATTTTACACTCACTATTTACTAGTTGGACTATTTACAAAGGTTCAAATATCGTATAAGAGAATGAGCTTTACCCAGAATAAACTTCACATGTGAGGTAGTGGTCTACCTCGACCTGTTTTGGCTGGATATAAAGGAGGTGCAGTTGTGTTTAGATCCTAGAAAAAATTCAGAAGTAGGATGTTAATGTGAATTAGATTGTGTTCTTGTAGAAGAAACCATGCACACACACACATACAGAGAGAGTAATCCTATGGTAAAAACATTAAGACCAACAGTGGATTTGGTTTTCATCTTCTTGGATGAAAAGCAGGAGAAATAATTAGAACAGGGAGGTTGTCAGCTGTACCTCATTTATTCCAACTATATTTTTACCAAGAGGCCAGCTTTAATTGAAGATGCTAAAGTAATTGATGTTCTAACAGTGGAACTGAATTAAGAATTAACTTAAAATTGGGGGTTTCAGCACTCCTTCTAATAAGACAAAGAATTATTATTTCTTTACTGGTGTAGTAGGTATCAACACTCCTGTCCCAAGCACTGGAGGCAGCACTACTGGCTCCTGCAGGGCAAGGCACCTCAACACATGCTTGCTAATAGACACCTCTGCAACCTAAAGGTGCCACTGGTTATGTCTTACTTTCCTCCAAACATTTTCAAATTGCAACAGACTGCAGGAACACTACGTGCAATGTTTCTAATTGAAGACAGAAGTTTTTGGAACCTGCAGTGTAATCACACCATGAACAAAACATGTATCAAGGTTAAAAGGAAAAAAAGGGGGGAAGAAAGATCTACAATGCTTTTCACACAAATCTGACAGTTCACCAGCTGCCCAAATGAGGAAACAAAAATCTAATGGACAGTTTTGGTAGCTGCAAGACAAAGTAATTGTTCTTGCCCTAGTTATATGTTTCATGAAGATTGCATAGGACAAGGCAACCTTTTGGATAACTGAGGCAAGCAGTGCTTAGTGTTGGCATCCTTTGCTCTTGACAGGCTGAACGTGGTTTAGTGCTTTATTGTAGTCACCCTTGTGCATCTTGCTTTCAACACATCCATTTACCCAAATACTGCCGGCTTACAGTCTTAGCACTTCATCTGTGGATACCAAGCAAGAGTTTAGTATAAGACTATTTGCTCAAGCTTTAACTACTGACTAAAGCTCACAAATTTTAAATAAGCTGAACACCACTGAGATGCATATTTTATTTTAGCAGATATGTAAATTTATAAATTTATATAGTCAAGTTTTTTTTAAATGGCCTATTAAGGCATCTTAAAAAAATCCCTATATGGCTTTGGTTTGCTGAAATACTACTTTACATTGTTAAAAGAAAAACATGTTCAAATAAATCTGACATTATGACACATTCACATATTTCACTTAGAACTGACAGTTATACAGATGCCTACATGTGATCACAGATGTCTCCTGTTGTGATGACACGAATAAAAAGGTAATCCAAATGTTTATCTCACAGTAGAGGGCAACCCAGAAGTCTGTGCAGAAGTGACATATAAGGAGTTATTATCTGGAAGAGGAGGAACCACAGAGTTTCCATTTGTGGGTGAACAGCTCAGTTTCAGTTTTTCCAAGTATTCTGCATGAACAGGCTTGTGACACTGAAGGACCTTGATTGCATCTTCTACTTTAAACCATTCTCTTTTCCTTCCTGTATGAGTACAATCCACAAAAAAGAACAGAGTTATAAATTTTTAAGAGCACTGCTGGTTGCTATCTAGTTATTCACTTTTTCTCAGTTCTTTGGAGGTTGAAGTTGTCAAGCAAGAGAGTGAACGAAAAGACCTTGAAAGAACTGATTAACATAAGAGATTCACTCAAGCATACTGACATGCAATTCATTAATAAAGCCTTTCAGATAACTCCCTTGAAGCAGATACTGGACAGAAGCTCATATGACTCTTTATATGCTCCAAAGACCACATGTGGTCATTAGAGGAAAGTGTGATGTTATTTAAATGACTTGATACTGCCATCCTACATTGTTGTGCCTAGCAGAAAACCAGTCTTTACACTGAACATGCATGCATGAGAATGGCTTGGTCTGATTTCAAAAGCCAATGTTCCATACTCAAGGTCTCCACGTGCATCCGTATACGGAGTTACTCAAGTTAGCTGTAGGTTTTTAAAAACATTATACCTTGTAACAGACCTGTTTATGTAAGTTTCAAGACTTTACTGAGATCAGCTTAAGACAATCTTACTTTTAAAAGTCAGTCCTTTAAAATTCAAAGTCTCTGAAAATGCAAGGTCAATGATAGTATTGTTAAAGATGGAATTCATTCTATTTCTCATTTGGTTTTACAGCATTACAAATACTGAGCTTGAACATACATAAACCACTTATTGAAGATCAAGGACAGTTTCAAAAACACCCTAGAGTATCAGACAGTAAAACATTCTTTTTATGGAAAAAACAATTTGGCAGTATAGTATTTGGCCTTTAAAAAATTACAATATTTATTCTGTCATAATGTTATAATAATTAGAATATTCTAATAATAAGAGTAACACTATGTTGGAAGCAACCCTAGTTATGTGTGTATACCATTAAAGTGTGCAAGAACAGCATCCCTTTACTTTTTCTAGAACAGAATTAGTATTCCCCCTGAATTACACAAATTGCTTCAGAAAAATGAAAAGAGTTTGCTCACAACATTTTTAAGTGTAGCACATAAGGACAGAGAATTAATTTACCTATATTAACTGAATCCTCCCAGTCTTCCAGTATTTCCGTCACAGTAAGAACATAAACGTACGTCCTATGCTTCCGATCCTGGTTCTGCTTGAATATTAGAAGTACAAGTTTAAACTCTCATCTAAATAACTTACAGACCTACCACAACTACAAGATTAGAAATTACTTACCTCTAAAGGATAGTTGCCAGGAAGCCTGGCTTTTAGTTTCACTAAGCAAACATCTGTACTGATGGGACCCAAAATGATGGGAAAACAAAAGTTTTATTTGAAATAGCTAAAAAACCTGAACTAAACCAAAGACAACACAAACAATTTTGAAGATTGTGAAGTTCTAACCAAAGTGTGTTCTTGGTCATCCAGCTAAATATTAGTAGTTGTCCACTAGTACTGAGCTAGATAAGTACTAGTACTTATCTTTTACATATGTTGTAAATTACCACAGTACTCCACATTTGCTAAAACTGTTTCCACAACACATTTCCTGGATGAAAGGTCATTTAAAAAAACCCAAACACTTTTTCCAAATGGAACCACTGCATCATGTGGCCATGTTATCTACACAATGCTGGCTGTAAAGTTTCACTTTGTGAGTGAGGCAAATTAAATAGCCTAGGCTTGCAGTCATGCCAAATGCAAAAATCATTGCCATCTGCTCATTCAGCAGGTTTGCCACAATGGCAGCACCCACCACCTGTTTAGAAGGCATGTGTTTTGCACAAGGCAGGTTAAACACAGAGTCTGACAGAGGTATCTGCTCAGAGCAAGGCCACTATGCAGCAGCGAGTCCATGTGAGGTTGGCATAGACATTACTCCCCGCTAATGCAAAGCGGGCTAGTGGCAGTGTTTGAGGTGCTACCAGACCAATTAGGCCATCCTTCCCTTTGGAGAAGAACTGAGCTCCTAATAAAACCAGGACCATCTACAATTACAACTATATTAAGAACCAAGAGATGTTACAGCCTAGCTCCCGTAACAGATGGCTGTATTCTTGTGCAAATAACCTTTCCTACTTAACTTTGTTTCACTACAAGCTTAATGTAGTTTTGAACTGTTGTGCTTTACTAGGAAATAAAAATTCTCCAGGAGTTCTTTGTCAGTATCACCATTAAATGAGATACATATATTTATAACACATGTCCTTTCTGGCTGTAGTTCTAGGATAAGAGGACTCAGCAGCAGCATTTATTTCCATCTCTCTTAGTTCCATTCCCAGGTCAAAAGGTGTTAGTACCCTCAATGGTACTAACAACACTTCATAGGGGCCTGTTGACAAACTAAAGTAGGGCCTTGATTTAAGTTAGAAGTAACCTAGAAAAGTGACACCACCATTTTTCTCTCTTCTGGTCTAGCTGGTGTAAATGGAAGAACATATACTTGAACTACCAAGCTTCATTATCAAGCTTTGCACCCATCTTAAGCCAACATGATAGGTTATCCTGGGTTTCTTGGTCTGAGCTGAGAAATGGAAAATACTTTTGTAGACTGACCAGCAGAGTTAAAACACAGCCAAGTTTTTAACATGTAGGACCATCCAGTTCAACTCAAACACAAAACATACCAGAAAAATGTGAGTAGTACTAGCTACAAAGCTTCAGGAGCTTCTCTAATTGTGTCATGCCTTCCATACTTCACACAATGGGACACATGACTAAGTAATATTTCACACAGGAAATCCCTGTCAGGAATACACTATATGCCTATAAAAGCTGGGTGAAGATTTGATTTGAGACTAAGGGACTTCCACTTAATATACAGCACAACACAGTAACACTGGATGTACTAGGAGCTGAAGACTCTTAAAACTACAGTCTGCTCCTGCTTAGAACCTAAGCAGAATTGGGCAACACCAACACTAAAATAGAGTTCTAGCTAGCATGTGCCCTTGCACTGTCAGTAGTTCAGAGTGTGATGTTTATACCATCAAATAGATGTTTTGAACTACATAGTTTGCTAAAGGTTTGATATATCTGTTGTCCAAAGCCTTGGCCTTTTTTTAGTGAATTAAAGCCATAATGAGAATTCATATCCAGACTCATCAATTTACATGCGTGAAAGTTGACAAATTACTTCAGCAAAATCTAACCGGGGGGAAAAGTCAAGAGTGCCTCCAAAAAGGCTGGTGTAATGTTTCAGAAATCCTGAACAGTTTGGTTTTTAGGGATTTTATTTTATTTTTTTTTTACATCTAGGTATTGTCCAAGTACTAATTCAATATTTCCAGTAAAGGCCCAAAATGACCTGAGGTTAGCTCAGCTGGGGAGAGCCTGGTGCTGGATAACACCATGGTGATGGGTTTGATCCCTGTACAAGACATTCACTTAAAAGTTGGACTCAGTGATCTTTGTGGGTCCTTTCCAACTGAGAATAGTCTGTGATTCTGTGAAACTGGTATAAGTACTTTAAACTCTTCCTATTCAAATCTTCACAGACCATGTAACACCTAAAGTCCTGTCCAATGTAGCAGATCCAGTAACACTGCAAAATTATAGGTAGGTAATACTTATGAACTTAAGTCTGATGTTGCAGCTTATCTGTTTTCACAAACTGTTCTCACAAACAAACCACTGCTTTCAGAACTTAAAGGAAATAGCTCACCTCAAATATCCCAAGTAGTCTGCCTAGCTTCCCCTTTACTCCAGCCTACAAAACAAACAGGAAAAAGCGTTAGCATTTGGTATTAATTAAAAAAAAAATAAAGTAACTGCATCATCATCCTACATTAGCATATTCCTCTTTATTAGGGTTATTTAAGTAAGAGTTTTAACTTCAGTTTTAATTAGACAGTGATGCACTAATTTTGGAGATTCTGGTTTTAGACTCTTCATGAGCATTAGAGTACAAAAGCTTGTCCTAATGAGTGGATCAAAGAATCCATAAATCTTTCAAGGTTTCCATCCAGACCAATATACTTTATTACTTACCACATTTTTAGTGTACTGTATTTTATTAAATACATAAATCATACTCAATACCAAAATAATCCAGGAAAGTAGAAAGGACAAGAGACTTTCAAGTAGTATTAGAATTAATCTAAAGAAGCAATCACTGAAACTCCAGTGCTATTTTACACAGAAATTTAAGTACAAGTTTTCAAAATACAATAATAAATTAAACTGTAGGTTATTGCATGCATCTTGCAGCATAATGACTTCATGTGTGCTGGTTTTCATATCAAAGTAGCTTTTGGCATGTAATATAACCTCCAAATTTATATCCCCAATTCTCTGCAGTTTTGAACTCTTTTTCTAGCTAGTACAATTACAAAAGACTTTCAATTCAGAGTTTTACTCCAATATTTTAAAATAATCTCGTATCAGCCTGTGCTTTGTGGTTTTTATCAGTTCAGGTAAGGTGGTCATTACTTTCTACTAAGACTCCAAGGTCTGCTTTTCTAAAAGTAATATATAATGCCTCTTCCAAGGGACATCGCTTATGATCATCCATTAATTCTAAACAAAACTCAGCCCTTATGGCTTACACATAAAGGCATATGTTGCCTACTGCCAGACAAAGCCATATTTAGATTGTTTTTGTCTTGTTATATAATCAATATTTAAAACAGGGCTTCTTAGTGCTAAGATGACATTTTCTAATTTTCAGTCTTTGCTTCTAGCCTTAGCCAAAGACAGTTATTGATGTCTTATGTCTTTATATAAAGGACCATATGGATTTTCATTACATTTTAATGAGTAACTCCAACAAATAACTGGGCAGGCTTTAGCAATAAGTCTAATGAAAGTCTTACAAGTGAATATTTTCTGTGACTGTCTTTTTAAAGAAAGCAGATGGCTGGTGTTATTCATTAAGCCATTTTGGTGAAGGAAGCCCGATCACAGCCTGTGCAAAATTATCAAGGCATTTTGCTCATCTAGGGCAAGAGCTAGAGCAAAAGCTAATGCAAAACTACATACAATATTCTGTTTGTCTGCTGTGATGCTGAGATACCTGTTAGAGCTCACAGAGCCAAAACCACAACTCAACCTGATAGATTAGTGATTAAGCAGCACATTAATTAGGAAAGTGACAGGCCCTTATTTTGGGCTGAAAGAGTACACTATGCCACAACAGGCACTAAAGATTGCTCGTGCTTTATACTGGGTAATGAAAAAGCACTTCTTCATGAAAAGTAGCTGAAGAAATGTTTAAGTTTTTTACTGATCAGTCCTAATTTTGTCAGCATTACAGTATCACTTCAAGTGAGAGTCTGACAACTAATATTTAACATGTAGCAAAAACACCATGACCAGCTAGGTTTACTGATAATGATTAGCTTTCATAGAGAAGTTTTGTGAACTTATTGGTATCCCATAGTCACAATGTGAATTTATCAGTGTTACTCTAAGTGGAATTTACTTAACAGTTTCTCTTTTCTCCCTCCAAGCAAATCAATGGTTTAAACAAATACACTTAGCTGAGTAATTCTGAATGAAACTATTAGAAGCACTCCATTACATCATGTGTAAAAACTCCCCAAAGCCTGAAGTGAAGCTTTGGTGCAACCAGATGTTGCCACGTAAATGTGATTACTATAACTGATGTCTAATTACTCACTACTCAAATATACATGTTTCCAAAATGTAGCATCATGCCTGCAGATAGCAGTGTATTTTGAAAACCTCTACACTCAAAAGTATAAAAAGGCAGTAATTCAAAGGCTCGTGATTTTTTTCCTGAAAATAATATTCAACTGAATAATCTTAATAGTTGAAAGAGTACTTTGAATTTGACAGTGATCTTTTAAATGCTTTTACTAACAAGAATATTTCCTTCAAGTTCTGTTCATAATGTGCTTCAAAATGTGTCAAATTTAAGTGCTAGAGGACCAAGAAATACTTCAGCTTTATCCCCAGAACATCAAAAGCAGTTCCCCCTTTTCCAATGGTAAGCTTCTAATCCAATGCACTAGTTAAATTCTAGACTTTGAACCATTTTGCCTCTCATAAAAACATACTTCTTCCTTTGGCTTTTTTGTACCCATGGCTGTTAAAATATGGTTCTTCAAGTAAATAGACTCCTATAGGCTTCTGTAAGTGTGTAAGGTCATCTAAACTTTAGGAGAAAAGCATGAAAAAACCCCAGCTTTCTTCTGACAGACAAGCTGTTGAATTAAGTGCTGTATTTCCCCAGAACAATTCTCTAAGGAAGTCTGAGTACTATGCAAATAGGACCTCAGATCTGAATCTTAAGCATATATTCTAGCATGAGTCTAAATCCAGGCACAAGAGAGAAAACTATCCACTTCATCCCATAATCAGTCTGGCCTGTAGAGGTACTGCAGTCTCAGATGGCGTCAGACTCGCCTGTTTCCTGTAGATGGAGCAAGAGTCATGCTACAGTTTAATTTCTAAGCTAACAGTCTACCAGGGCAGAAAGTTGCTTAAGATCTGGAAGATTTGAGTTATTTTTAACTCTGGCATCTGTAGGATAGTATTGGAGCCATTTCATTGGCTACACTCCTGAAGGGATGGTGCAAGACTACTCCTGCCCCATTTTTGCATACTTTTATAAAACAAAATGTTTGACTACATCTGCCTTTATCTTTCAGCTGAGAGTGTGCTTTATTTATTTCTGCAGTCTAACTAGTTCTAGTCTGTAGCACCCAGTCATTTTTCAAATACTAGATGCTCACTGGAGCTAATTCCTCTATTTCCTGTGAGAAGTCTTAGATGATTATTACTGCCATTTTCACAGTTGCAGCAAATTAATCTTCAGGATCAGCCTCTTTTTCTCAGAAACTATATCCACACAGGGCTGAGGGAAATTGCATATTTTCTCATAGGCCTTTCAATACACTACTAAGACAAACAAAGCAAGAGTCTTTGTTGTGAGATGGAGCCAGAAAAGGGAGTGGTTCACAGGTCACGGATGATCTCCATTTACAAGGCTGGGCATCACTGGCTTGCCACTCATTTGTGGAATTTTTCTTTGAACAGTGCAGACAAATTATTTTCATCTTTTATATTATGCAATTAAAGACAAATCTCCAAATTAATTAATGGAGTAGCTCCTCATGTAGATGAGGTTCAATACCTTTCTGGGATTGCTTTATACTGTAACTTCATTTTGGAATTCTAATTGCGGGTTTGTAAAAGTTTATTGTATCTAAATAATTAAGGTAAATGTCAGTTTCCAGTAACCTGTGAAATGTCAGACAGCCTTAAATGAAACACTAAATATTCAGTAGGGGTAAAAAAATCTGTATCACTAACACGAACAGAATTGAAGAATTAAAAAACTCCTGAAGTCATGTACACAGGCAGACTATGAAACAACTGCCATGCACGTACATTTCATTACAGAGATCTTTGAGCTGCAAAACATTCTAAGTACACTACTGTTGGTGTTGAAGTGAGGATATTTAAAGTCAGTGGGCTATCAACACTTCTGCCATTAAGGAATGCCATTATAACTCCCACTATGAATTTATCCATTTTAATAAATTAATAGAAACCAGTGCTTAGTTTGTGCATGACCCAGTACTGAAGAAACACATTTCAAACCAGCACCACTCTGCTTTCTTTGAAGTTTATTCATTCACAAAACTTTTAACAGTTCACTGTACTGTAACCAGCTTGCCAGGTGACATTGACCTTAGTATAAAAATAGAAAGGACATCCACCTTTAGAAAGGTCAGTATGAATTTCCATGGCTCAAACCCCTAAATACCACTCTTTTTTCTTTAAAAATGGCATTTGGCAGTCTCATGGAAGCAAATAAGACTTAGCTGGTAGCTGAAGAATGTTTTACTTTAAGGCATGAGCTTCTAAGTCTGATCAGCTATACAAGCTACCATACCCCAGAAATTCTGAGGGAGTAGAACAAGTGTAACCAAATTATTTTTGCTTATTAAAGCCCCTAGTCTGTGAAAACTCTTCATGCATTTGCAAGCACAGCTCAAAGCTGAACATGGCTGGAACTTTATATTGTACTTCAAAACACCATAAAAACCATAGTCCCTTCAAGATCATCCATTCTTCAACGCCAAAGAAAAAATCCAAACATATGACTACAGTTTAGTCAGCTGTAATTTAACATGGAGATGAGACTTTACTATCCTTCACCTTGGACTATATCCTAAGTCAGACCAGCAATTCAAATTACCAGTGTTCCTAAGAACACTGAGCAGAGGACTGGGCTTTTTAATCCTACCCATGAACTCATGACAGTGGGAAGACAAGACTTTCCCTAGAGGTGTTACTACTGCTTGGAAGCCTAAATCTTTGCTGACTCATTGCTAGAATCCAAACTCTTTGCTCCTTTCAAATGGACTGTACCCTGTGGCTGAGCACATTTTGTGTAGGTCAAAATGAGCTCCTCCAGCAAAACTGAACAGTCTGGAACAAACACCTTTGATTCAGCAAGGTTTATTCATGCTTGAACCTTGCTGTAGGAAGGCTGCTGAGAGCAGAACAGTGAACCAGTCTGCTCTCCAAGGAAAATGGGAGACGGGACACTGAATCAAAGCTCACAGAAGGTCTCATTTTGACACTGAGTAGCAGGCACTGTTTGGTGCAAGTCACATCTACATCAAGTTCCTAAGCCTCAACATCACAAGAGAACCAGTCTTGAGGGTAAGCAATATAAACCACCAAACAGCATAACTAATAGGAAAAAAAGTCATTACACATACTAATCAGCAACAATATTAGTGTGTTTTGGGAGTAGCAAAATTGGGATGAAAAAACTGTTTAAGTCTAGTAGAAATCCTGTAGTTCACTCACTTACCAGAATGCATCCAATTTATGAGAAATCTTATACCTTCTATTTAAAAGTATGATATTTTGATTTTTCTTGCAGTTTTAGTTGGTTTCGACATGGCTGTTATATATTAAAGAAACACTTAATATTTTTCATAATTTTCCTAGGAAAAATAGCAAATGAAACCCCAGAATTCTGAATTTGAAATTTAAGTGTTGTAGTATAAGGAAACTGCATGAATTCATAATGACTTAAAGCTCTGTTTTGCCTAGTCATAGAGGCAGACATAGAAAGGCAGACTATAACCGTAGTGCTTTCTTTATAGATAAGCAGCCATAAATGTATGAATTCTCAACTGCTCAGATCAGTTTCTAATCTGTTTAGTTTGAAATGTCCTCAAAGGTCTGTTGATTTCTTGCTCTTATGTAGCTACATGTTAATGGTTAGTTTACCTTCACTCTGTTCTAAAAGAGCTGCAAGTCAAACATTTTCTTCACAAACACAGAAATGTTACACTACTATAATATGTCATTTGGCATAAAGCCACAGTTCTGCTTCCAGTACTTGTTTATAAAGGCAGGCAGAAATTTAGCTATGAAATGAAGGAAGCAGCTAAGTTGATTAGTTCACCTCACCACATTATACCCCAATTCTAACACACAGTACTGCAGTTCTTCGAATTTCATAAACACAAAGGCCTCAGTCCTGAGATATACTGGGTAAATACTGGATAAAGGAGGCAGTTCCCTCTTCCTTCTTGGTTCCCATCTGAAGACAACAGCAGCAAAAATCAGCTGTATTTTTTGCTTTGTTTTGTTTTTATTACCTCTTCATACACCTCTCTCACAGCTGCTCCCCCCGGCTCTTCTTCTGGTTCCATTCCTCCACCTGGTACAATCCACTGATCTGGGTATCGGCTACTGCTCACCAACAGCACCTAGAAGTGATTGCAAGTGACTGTTACATACAGCTCACAAGTCAGGAACCTCACTACTGTCTGCTTTCTCAGCAGTGCACTTATTCACCTAGCCAGATGGATTACAGACTTCACAAACAAAACAGGCAGGCAGGAGTTAGAAAAAAAGAGGAAAATAGTTCACATCCGATCTGTTTTATAAAATTAAGTCAAGACAACGTCATTGCAATTTCTTTGTCAAATGCTTTCATTGGATGCTTAGACACAATATGGAAAATACAGAATAATGTGCACAGGAGTGAAGGCATACAACAAAAATCTAATAATAATGTTTTCCAGAACTAAGTCTTCAAATCATATAGATGGCAAAGTGTGAAAATGAAGACATTTTCATCACATAGAAGTTAAACTAATTCATCTGGAATGGGATCTTATGGCTAAAAATAGACTTTTGAAAATATTTCTAATTTTTAGTCAGAAACAGGCTTCTTTATAACGCTGAAGTGCTATGTTAGCATGACATGCTTACACTATTGCATAACTAAAATACAGTGAGTACTTCATTGGCCCTTGTCCAATTTGGTTTCTTTTAAACATTTATGTAAGAGGAAAAAGCAAAACACATTGAATTTGAGTTCTAAACTTAACATTTTTTCCCAAGACACTTTAATTTCACTTAATTTGACTCTAACATGGTTCTGTCATTGATACACAGCAATTTAAAACCCCCTGTCTATAGGACCTGCCCTTCATAACATTCAGGCCAGAAGAGACATTAGCTACCTGTCCAACAAACTGTGATACTTTGTATTTGGAGTAAAAGTTTATGAAGATAAGACCTTGATTCAGGACCACTTGGAGATAAGCAGTTTAACTTCTATTTGAGACATGTCCCAGTTACCAAGACATACTCAGTCATCTGTGTAGTAAAAGACTTCCTATTCTAGGCATTACTTACATAAACCCTACTCTGAAGTCAAAGGACAACTGTGGGGAGTAAAAGGGCAGGGTCAGTGCTCAAATCCTGAAAAGCAATTAAAAGACTAGAACAAGAACCTCAAGTCTAAAGGTTATAGTTTTAACTGGTGCCAGACAACTGAAGTGACAGTCCCAGCCCTCACCTTTATGGACTTCAAACTTAGCCCCTGTTGGCTTAAGTAGGAAAGTCACTCTCTGATGACAGCAAGTGGGAGATGATTACCACTTATACTGTGTCCTTTGGCACTCATGGAAATAGGTTGTGGGTTCACCTACAGGAACTGGGGGTGTAATTCAGATGGCTGCATACTTTGTGAATGCAACAACATGTATGCATGCTGAGGTGCACCTGGAAGAGCCTTATCTGACAGATACTGTCTTGCAATGTTTATCTTATGTGCAGTCAAGGTTAGTACAGTGCAGAATCCTTTAGGGTAGGGCTGATTTCCCCAAAGTTTTTTCCTATGCTAAGTAAGGAATACAGCAGTGACATCATTTAGTACAGAAGCATTCTTAGCATCTGATCTAAATGTTCATGTTTTCAGTCAACTCAAGTATTTTACTCAGCTATCTAAAAACCTAAGAATATTCAGCAAAAGCAGTAAGGTTATTGCACACAAATGCATCTCAACCTGATTTTTACAGCCAAAGGTTTTGGTTTCCTAGGATCCTTTGACATTAACAAAAGATTCACAGAGCATACACAGCTCTACTAAAAGTAATTGTAGAAAATGTTTTTGAACACTTAGGTGGAGCACCTCTATCACTACAAAGAAACACTTTAAGTAGTACTTAAAGAGCAGTTGTAAAAATCGAGTTATGAATTCACTTCTGAGTTCCAGATATAAGCATTAAACATAATTTTTCTGCTGATGAAAGTAGCACTCAGTCCAGTCATGTGAAAGCTAGCAACAATAATACACACAAGGATGATTATCATTAAATCATTCCCAGCTTGGTAGAACCATTTAAAATCCACATTCATTGCTTAGTTAAGGCTTAACATAAAACTTGTAATTACTGCTACGGGATAAATCAGGTTGTTCATTCTGGCAGTGCAGTTTAAAGCCAGGATTTTTTTATGCCTTTATATATAGTAGTTGACTAGTGCTAATCTGATCAATAGGCTATTAAGCCAGGCTTGTACATATATTAGCTTTAAATTACCCTTTTAAGAAGCAGAAACAAATAACATCTAGCAAGTAATCAACATTAAAATACATCAGCTCTTGTAGATAGGCCTTGCAGCTATGTATACAATAAACTCCCAAGTAAGTGTTACAGCCTGGGAATTAATTTCAACAACTATCCAAACCTCCACTAAGCTTGGAACTGAAGAGTTTTCTCAAACCTCTTTCCCTCTATGCTTTATTCTCCCACTGCTTTTACAGTCTGAATCCAAGGGATCCCACTAAGATATATCCCTGAGATCCTCAGATGCACAATTTTTTTTTTAACCATTAACACATGAAGCCACTGGGCATGAAGCATACATCCTGATGTAATGCTATCAAAAACGTACTTGGTGTTAATCAGATTCAACAAACAACAAGACTTGATAGTTAGCAGTTGCAGGATTGTGTGGTAAGGCTGAAAAGCATTCCACAGACTTTCAGTCATAGCATCAAACAGTCTTCCATGTTTTTGTTTTTTTTGTATGTTGTTTTTCATTCCATGTAGTTTTGAGGTATTTCCATCTGTAAGAAGATGCATCCTCCAGTACTAAATGATGAGACTGTAAATATAAACATGATTTAACTATGAAGACACCAAAAAGCTGTGGTTGGTTGACACTGCACTCACATGTGCTAAGAGAGGTGCAAAAATCAGCAGCTAAAATGCAGCAATTCACCTTCCCTTAACAGAAGATAATGAAACTAGGAGAAATATGATCTAGGTTGCCTGGACAATCCAGTCTTTTCTGAGGAGGCTCATGGTCGAGCAGATTACAATAGTCTGCTGGAAAAGACAGCAGAATCTCACACATCTGTATTTTTTTCTGGCTTATGCACACCAAATTTTACATCAAAACCCCATTAGGCTCAGAAGAAAAAAAAGCAAAAGTACTTCCTATGCAAAGAAGTCTGTGTCCTGTATCCCCAGATGCAGAAAAAGGACTAAGATTTGAGCTGTATTACTTGCTAGCGATCACTGCCTTTCCCATGTCTCTGACTAAGACTTACTGTTGATAACTCTTGCTCAAATAAGGCACAGAGTATTGCAGTGAAATCTGCTTCTCTAGTTATACAGCTGGGTTTATCTTACTCCAAAGACTAAGGTAAAGATTCTGTAATGCTGCCAAGTGAAGAAGCAAAGCTGCAAAGTTCAGCTAAGAGGAAACAAAAGAAAAATTCTTCCATTAAGCGTTACCAGCCAAGTTTCACCTCACTTCCAAGTCCAGGAATAGAAATGACCTTTGAGTGTAGTGAGGAGGGGAAACTGCTAGCCAGCCTGCTTGTAATAAGCACCTATCAATACACATAACCATAATATGGTTAACCAAAAAGGTTACTACAGGGCAGGTGGCATCATGGGACTTGGTCACTATAAATGCTAAGTTTGCAGACAAACAACTGAAAATTTCTAAAGATACTGAAGTTTTGGCCTCTTCAGCGTTCTCAAGTCAAAACCACTCATGAAACAGTTAGTAGCCCTGTATTCCAGAAGGCCAAAATGGCAACAGGTCAGAGTAATACAAATTATAACCACAAGCTATTAATCTCTATTTTCTTTTTCATATTAAGCACTAGAGAGGTAGAAAATGGTTTAAGTTGATATAAAATATCATTGCTTTCTATCTTTATTAACTGAAGGACATTTTACCTTACAAAAATAATTGTATTAAAAAGCAATTTGCATAAAGCAAGCAAGGATAAACTTTAAATTAGGCAGACCAAACCCCCTCAGTTGGATTCTTCAGACTTCAAAACAAACTGATTCCAAACTTGAAGGAAAAACTTACAGTTGAAAATATACCTTCCAATTTCACAGTAATTATTTGTCATCAGATGTTTAAAGTTCTCTATTCCCAGCCTAATCCCATCTATTCCTGTCTTTCCCACTGCACACCCCATTTTCATCACTCCCAGTACTCCAGCAGCTGTCCAGCTTGATGTTTGAACTACCTGATGGAGATAGCCAAGTCTGCCCTTCTTTACAGCAAAGCTGGCAGTTAAAAGGGCAATGTCCAAGAGAAAAGGAATCAACCTCTCGCTCCCAAGAGTGAGGTTTGAGCATGTGTGACTCAGCTGCAAAGAACACCACATTGCCCAGATGTACAGCTCAGAAGACAAAGGATTCAGCTCCCAAACTCTACAAAGGTGAGTAGCACAAATCATTTCAGAAGATTTAAACTGTTCAGAGTATAGAAAAGATCATTAAGGCATTAAAAGGTACCTCTCAGGTACAAAACTGTCAAATGCTGTTAGATGTACTGCATATTTTCATAGGCATCAGAAACATTAAAAGGATAAAACATCCAAGCCTACTTTGAGAAAAAAGACAGGACCCATTCTGATGGAGCTCAATATAATATAATTTAACACACTCAGTATGGAAACTCAGCCTACATGGTTGGTCTGCTAAAGTTACAGGCACCTGAAAGAGTCAGAAAGATGGTTTAATCCTAATACAGCCAAAAGGTCAGTCAAGCCCTATGCTTTGTGTAAAACCAGCCATAAACAGATGCTCAGGTAAGAATACAAACAGTAAGTGTTTTTCAACTCCCTAACACTTCCAACTTCCAATTGTTTTCATCTCAGGAGCTTCTTTAAAAGCACTAGGGAACAACTTTGAATGCTGCAACACAGGAACACTACTGAGAAGCAAGGAAAAGCATCTCTTACAAACCCTGGATCATATCTGCAGAATTAACTGTATAAATTTTTAGGCAAAAGCACACGTCTCATCTTAAAAAGCATATGTCAACCTGCTACTGTAGTTAAGAGATTTCCTTTATCTAACACATTTTTTTTCTATTTTAAGAATCACTGCCTCATTTTAGTAGTTCTAAAACAGTTTCTCAGTTCCCCTATAGGTTAATGTGGTATCCTTGTCCTAGAATGCCATTGCCTTTTTTTGGACTGCAGAAGGTTCAAAATGCAGCTTTAAACCTTGCCATAGCAATGCTACACAGACAGCCTTTAGTAAGTAACATTGGTCTACCTGAAAAGATTCTCAGTAGAGTGACTGCTTAGAGTACTCATTTGTTACTGCAATAATTTTGAAAATTACTTTTTTTTTTTTAAACATGGAGAAGTAACATGCACAAAGTTATTGTAAAGTCGTAAAAAACCCGTAGGATCAGACTGGACAACATTTTAAGAGCTAATTAAAGTCAAAACTGCAACACCTTGACTTTCCCCCTAACACTGGGATAATGAGTTTAGGAAGCTGATCTGGATGAAAAGTAGACTCCCCGTGAAAGCTTTGTCCAGCCTGCACACACAGCACCCATCAGGACACAGCTATTCGAGGGCAGCACTGCACAAACTGGGGCAGAAAGGCACCACTGCAACCTCCCAATTCCAGAGGAGCCTGTACCAATCCGAGCCTCTAGCAAAGCACTTTAAAGGCAACAGACTGAAAAGCAGTCCCCAGCTATGACAGAGGTTATAAAAGATGATTTAGCCTTACTGAACAGCAGCTAGCACAACAGCAGAGGAATGGCTAACTAGCAGTTAATCCTAATGCTCATTAATTTGAGCACAAATCTTGACTTCATCTCAGAAAATTGGGTTCTACCTACACAATATATTAAAGTCTGAAACATCCTCCCAACTTTAAGATCACTTTTCAAAGCAGCAACACAGCACCTGGATACCAGTCAGTGCTACTTTACCCCCATTCTGAAGATGAATTGTAAAGAAATATGGATATAATTATATAATACTTCAGATTTAGATCTGGAAACTATTTTCCCTTTCAGACCTTCTAACTTAAAGGTTATATGGCAATAAGGAGAGGCACGTCAGCCTTTTTCAGACAAAGTTTTGCTTCTGACTTGCAATTACAGCTGTAATATTTTATACATTTTATTTCACATTAAATTCAAATATTTGGCTAACATGTTATGGTGACACAGAATTTTAGTGTCTTCCTCTGGCTATTTAACATACTTAATTTTGTTCTTTAGCTCAAGTGTTCATGTCAGGAATAGAACAGCACTGTACTACTGTGGCATGCCAGTCAGAACACATTTCCTCACATAAAGTGACTCAAGTCACCTGTAGCATTCTGTCTCCCCCTAAGCTTTAGCACGCTTTGGAGAAACAGATGTGACAGGTCTCACAGTGTGATGAAGGGTGCAGATCTTGCACCCAGACAAATGACAAAAGGAGATCCTGGCTGAAAAAAACCAATCCTGCAATCAAACAAGAAACTTCCCACAAGTGCTTATAAAAGAAGTTTTACTGCTCACACTGGGCCAGTTCCCCAATCCACTATACATAAGAGCCTTCTTCCCTCATGCTTGCTAATGCAGACCAAGGAGAAACCACAATTTCAGGTAGCAGGGGAAGAGCTAAATTAATATTGCTGCCCATTTTCTTTTTAACTTGAAACCACATCCTGATCTCGAGCAGGAGAACTGGGCTTTACTGGTTACTCAGCAACATAATCTGTTTGACTAAGGGATCAGCTTCCAAGCACTTGTCAGAAAAAAGAGCTCTAAGTCTTTGAGAGTTGTTCAGCTGCAGGTAAAAATTTGACACGGTTATTTCTCGACAAGTACCAGTTACCTTTTAGCCTTTTCTATCTTTTAGATAGATCTCTGAAGACAAAAATTTGTTTTAAAGTATTTACATTTGTAGCACTAGTTTCACAGAAGTGCTTAAGTACTAAGTCAAAAAGCCACCGAATTAAAGTAAGCGTTTCAAGAGTTCAACAAACAAGACTGGAAAAAAATACACATCAACCTATGGTCTGTGAACTCACATATCTACAAAAGATGTTTAAAAAAACATCTCTACAAACTCTAGCTAGAGGTAAGAATGCATATATTTTTGTGTATATAGGCATATATAGATATAGCCATGATACTCATGTATTTCTAAAGAAGTCTCTCACTATGCTATTTCACAGTAACTTGGAAGTTTTGAGCCTCACTGAGTTAACTGAAGCATTTCAAATAGAAACTTTGCCACCAGTTTAAATCCTCAGTAAACTTAGGCTGGTGCAAGTAAGCTAAAAGGATATTTTTTCAAGTATCTTAACATAAATATAACTAGTTCAAAAAGACAGCATCTTCTAAACAGGGCAAAACGTACTTTGTTACAGGACATCTTGGCCTGATGTTATGCAAGTACAGCCATATTTCCTTCTCCCCTCATCCTGCCCTCTTTGAGCAACTATCAACCCCATTAAACATATCCATATGGCATAGACAAATAATACCATAGGCATGGGAAAAAAATAATTGAGGTTTCAAAATGAAAAAAAACACCTCAGGGTTGACTGATGTCAGTATCTGAAGACTTATGAATGAAGACCAAAGATTTCTGCCATGGTGGACAGCTGAATTCCCACAGCCTCACTAAACCTGCAGGCTTCCACTGCTGGCAAGTAGTTGGAATCTGTCAAAAAATATTCCAGTATGAAAACAAGGTGCATATGTCATGCCTGTGGAAAGCTGCTTTTCTGTGACATAAACATCAGTGTCTTATATCCAGAGTTGGTTACCTGACATAAATCTTACCACAGCAACCTAACATTCAATTTTTCTTAACATCAACACAAGCTTTAACCCGATATGAGCCTGCAGGGATACACTACAAGCAAACACTGCCTCTGTAGACACATCATAAAGAGCCATTTTGGAAGCTGTAAGTCTTGATTTTTCACCCTATATCCTTTTCTACAGCATGCAGATCACAGATTCATAGAATGGTTTGGGGTGGAAGGGACCTTTAAAGACCATCTGGTAGTTCCAGCCCCCCTGACACAGGCAGGGAACACCTTCCACTAGACCAGATTGTTCATCTGACCTGGCTGATAATGTCCAAATGTCAAGAAAATGCTGAGGAACACCTAAGGCAGCAATCATCCTATGTTAATTACTCTCTTACTGCATTAGCAGGACAGGGACATGAAACAGAAAAAACAAAAGCCACAGTGTGCTTGAAGTCCATAGAGAAATGTGTATTCTCTGGCATTTAAAATATGCCTATATTCCATCAGACCATCATAATGCAAGGTAGGTAACCCATACCACTATGGAGACCATGCCAGCCTTAAATAAATTGCCATGGTCATACCCCAAGTTATTTGAAAGCACACATTATCTGTGTGTTTACACCTGAGAGCTCTACACTGAAGGATAAAGAAACCAAATGAAAAATTCCATGTCAAGTATGGAATTTCTTTCATAGCTGTGCAAGTTTATTTACAATAATTCCTAGAACACCCCATTTTGCCAGGGTAGCCAGGTGATACCTCTGGGCCCTGGTTTTACAGATCAGGTTGCATAACAAAAGGTCTTTCTGGCTTTCAGGCCATTTAGACCAGTGCACATAAAAATAACATTTTACTTTTTCCTTTAATAAAACCATTGCTAATATGAAGCAACATCTGTACAAAACTGAGGAACAATATTTTTAAAAATTATGAAACTATGACCACCATAACAAGACATAAGAAACTCACACTTAATCTATCTTGGCATTCTACAAGCAAATAAATAAAGTTATTAAATCAGACCAAAAAGGAACTATAACACTAGGAGCATATAATTTTTAACTCAAGATAAATACTTGACATGTAAGTGTATGCCCTGCTACAGAGGAGGAAGAAATACATTTCCTGTAGGTGTGTAACAATATATTTTTCCTCACTACTGTCTCAATATTAAAAAAAGAAACCCTTCCCATCTGTTTTCATCTTATGTACAAGGCTGAACAACAAATGCAAAATTAAAAATTGAAAAGCTTGAAGACTTTTTTTGCATATGAAACTGTTTTAGGTCTGCCACTAGCAACTGCTGACTGAACACTAAAGTAGGGCTTTCAGTACCATATTTGATTACACAAAGCACTGTTACAGATGCCAATGTAATTAGAATGCACTCAAAGTTTATATTCAAGATACTTAAAAATAACTACTCATTTATTTGTATAAGATGTAGTTGATGGAAAAGAAATTAAATTAGGTTTTAAAATTATTTCAGTTACTCAAATTGCTACAAGAATTATGTTTATTACTATTTGCTCCTGCTGCTTTACAGGCATGCCTTCTTCTCTGCATTGAAAAGTAAGGATCCCCTTGCATACCCTCTGCCCAGCCCCTAAGACAGGAGGATTTTTATGTCAAACTGCTGTGTGCAGAACACTGAATGCATAAACAATTCCAACCTGTGGAAGCAGTTGGTCTTCACCACACCAAGAGGGCTCTCCTGCAGGCTTACTCCAAAGCTGCCATCCACTCCTAGTTGCTCAAGAGAAACTTGCATTTCCTCACAACCAATCCTCCAGCCCATCCCTGCCTGCTGAATACCATCAGCTTTTTGCACACACCTACCAGCTTCTTGTTTGTTCAAAGCAAAAAGGCTGCATCCCCCCCACGCACTGCATGCCTTGTTTCATTTTTTTTTTAAATGGGATTTCTCCTGCTTCATTTCCAGGATGTTTTTTCTTTCAAAAGGCAGACAGTCCCTGCAATTACTGGTTTATTTCCTTAAAGAATAAAAGGAACCAGCACTTCAGCTCATATCCAGCCATCTTGCTCTCTCTTCAGCCCAAATAACAGCAGTAAGACCAAAACAGGCAATGCTTTAATGACAGTAGCCTAAAAGAATACCTCCTTTAACACTCAAAAAACCCCAAAGCTACTGGACACTTTACTTGGCTATGTGGGTTTCCTCCTTTTTAAAGGATTTTTCTTTTTAAATCATACACTGTGACAGCATGAAGGAAACAAAATCTAAACCAAAATGGACTATATAGCACTAAATTGTTCTGTGTGGATGCACTTGAAGATGAAGAAACATGGATTTTCACAGTGGTGCAGCTGAACAACCATCAGTCATCTCGGGTACATGTTTTCAGCTGCAATATCAGCTCTCAAAGCAGAAGCTTTTGACAGGTTGCAGGACTGCAGGGAAGCCCAGTTTGCAGCCTGCAACACTCAAGAGAACTGACTCCACAATTTAAACCTGGCAGCAAGGATCAGCAAGTCCAGCAGTAAGTCTAACTGGACAGGGCGCTGCGGCTGGGAAGTAGGAGCTCAGTGTCTGTACTGCAAACTGCATGCAGGAACCACCAGGCTGAACTTCACCTCAGCAGTACTCTGCAGCACACCTATGCTTCAAACTGAGAAACAGACAAGCAAACTGAAACGCAATAGAAATAGTTGTATAATAATAATATACATAGCTGTATAATGAAGCGTAAGGGATGGGTTTGACCAGTCTTTTTCCATGGACACGTTACTTCACTGTGCATAAAACTCAGCTGTAACATCAACATGGCTACAAACCTAGCCTAAGAAGTGCAGTATGGTTAAGAAATGGACCAGGAAGCCATAACAAGCCGATTTTGCCAGATGAACAATAGAGATATTAAATGTTTTAGTGACTTGCCAATTTTTGTCAATGGGCACAAAGAGCTGTTACTGAAAATGCCTAAATCTTTAGTCAAGAGGCAGCATCCAGAAGCCATGATATCAACAGGGGACATCACATGAAGATGTCTTAAGAAGAAGGATCACCTTCAGGCAAGAACACTGCTGAGGATTTCTGGTGCAAGCTTAGAGGTCATGAGGTGGCAACAAGTAAGACACTTAGAGATCACCAAAAAACACAAGATAACTACACAACAGCTTTACAATCCTGGTAGAGGGGTCCTATTACAACATTTTTTCTGGTATAGCTAGAGAAGTGTTAGCAACCTTTTACACAGCACAGCATGATCCCATCTAAAGCAACCACAAGTGTCACCCACATTAAAAAATACATTTGCCAAATGGAAGGAGATGTAAGAGCTACCATGATGACCAAAAGAGAAAACTCTTTTTAAGAGAAGATGATTTAAGACCTAAAGTTCATAAAAAATGCTAAGAAAGGAATGACTGCTGTCTACAGATATGTCAGAAAGCTAAGTGCAAGAAAGGAGAAAAAAAGCTTAAGCTCAGCTATAACAGTCTAGGGACAAGTCTTTTGGACAGTCAGAATGGAAGTAGAAGGAAAGGTTAATTCTAAGATTTGTATCACAAGATTGCTATAGGTACTCATTCCTCCACATAGAACCTAATCAGATGAAAAGTAGAACAAATTTAGTCTTGCAGACAGTATCTCCAGGAAAAAAAAAAAGTTGAGATTTGGATTTCTTGTTTTAAGACTCCTAAAAAGAAATGTATTGCTAAAAATTTTCAGTTGTTGGTTTTATTTTCTCAACTCAAATGTCAAGCAACTCTTTGCTTATCCTGTAAGTCAAAATAACTATGAAAACTATTCTATGCTGTAGTTCCCTTCCATCCCCGCTGCCCAATAACTTCTACAGGAGTCTCCTGTTCCCTTCTTCTCCAGTCACCAAGGTACCACCCTTGTGCTCCTTTCCTGCAGAAGTTACCCTACACTTAACCTGGAGATGTAGCTTGGCTGAAAATTGATGGTGCAATCTCTAGAAACTTAGGAATAGAAACACTGAAGACATTTAGAATAGACCAGCACAGAAACTACCTGGACAACAGTGTTCAAGAAGACAGAAGCAAGCCTTAAACATCCCATTTGGGGAACGTGGCTGGTGATTGAAGTTAATCCCAAACAGCAGTCAGGCATCAAACTTGTAAGGAATAGATTTTGTACAGAGGAAGCTGGCACTTGGGGAACAGCTCCTAAGCAAGTTCAAACTGTTGGCACTGCTTTCCTGGAAATAACTTGTCAGAAAGCAATTTTAATTGTTTCCACACACACAATCTATGCCCTAAATCTGATCTGATGTTCTCCCATTCACTTCATCCTCAAGTGTGTCTACCTGCATGATGCCAAGGCCCAGCCTCATGCCAGCCATGCAAGTACTCCATCCAGAATACCACAGGGAACTGCAGTGCAATAATGGTCAGTACCCACTCTTCTTACACAGCCCAGCCAAGCTGCCACTATCATCCTTAGCCTCAAAGGATGTTATTATACACAAACAATATTCTGAAGCAGCCAGTGATCTCATTGGATGCAAGACTGAAAGAAAATGACAAGAAGAATGAACGTAAATCACTGACAAGGGTGACTGTAACCATGAATTTCCAATTAAAACTGGTGCAAAAAGCTGTAACAGTGGCTCAGGTGTTCAAATAAGTCTGAGCTGGAGTAGCATCCAAAATTTAATGTTAAAAGTCACATAAACAGTGATGTATGTTGGACTGTCAGAGACCAAAGAAAAGCTATAACATATAACAAGACCTTGCAAGATTGCTGCTGGGTGCCTCCCTTACACTAGAAAAAACTCATCAGCATGGTCCCAAGGCTATATTTATACCACATAAGAAAGAATTTCTTTGCTTAAAAGCAAGTGCCTGTATTTTGAGATCAGGCCTCTTCCCACTGCATTATATTTACTTAGGAGATGTTTAAGGAAGACATTCTCTGTACTGACAGCTTGGGAAAGGCACCAGCATCTTCCAGCATATAGATAAGGGCAGGAAAAAGCCCCAAACCCTAACATTTATAGTTATTTCATGGCTACTAAACAAGAAAATGAAAACAGAAATCACAAAAGGGTATGCTTCCAGCCCAAGACCGTCTAAAAACCGCATTGTGCAATGAAACCATCAGCCGAGTTCCCAGATAACGGGCAGTGCCATTGACCTTGGCTCGGAACACGGGACAACTTTGTTGCCACCTCCCGACTCTGCTGCAACATGAAATTCCGGGCGAGCGCTACCCGCTACAACCAGAGCCGCAGCAACAACTCTCCTGCTCCCGAGCTCGTTTCACAAAATAAGCCCCATTTTACTCTCTCTGTGGGAAAACCAGGTATACCAGGCACATGCATGATTTTTTTCTTTTTATCGCACCCAAGCGGGGCAGGAGGTTCGCCTTCAGGATGACACACCAGCCCTGCCCTCCACGCGCCATTATACATTAACCGGCTTTCCGCGTGTTACGGGCACACAGAAGATAACCCCGGAGTTCCAGCCGGTGTCCTGGCCCATCCTGCCCCGCCCGGAGAGCTCAGGCTCAGGCTCAGGC
>VWZV01007365.1:1013825-1052549 GCA_013397155.1 Irena cyanogastra | reverse complement strand
GAGGGCTGCGGCCGCCGTGGCTCCGAGCCCGGCGTGGGCGTGCGAGGCGGGGCGGCTTTCACCGCGCTGTACATGGGGTATGCACATGGCTCGAGTGCCGTAATAAGAGTGTAGCTTTGGCAATGTAAGTTAACCCGTTTTTGAAATAACTTGTTTTTGGAAGACTTGCTCTATGCAGGCTGGGGTGCGGACAGCTGACGCTGGTTTTGTTTCGCTTCTATTATATTATTTGCGAGCTAAGGATAGACAAAAGGCCTTCCCCGTGCTGTCAGTAGGCTAGGAAGAAGTCCACTAGCTCCATACTTCTATTATTATCGGACTGTTGTCATAAAAATACCCCAAACAACTCACAAAACCCATCTGAAAGCAAAATGAGAAAATGCTGCTCCTTTCAATGCCCCCGGACTGCTGTCAACTGCAAGCAGTCATCATCAATGCATTCAGCGCTTGTGCATGAAAGATTACTCAGCTGTGTAGTGTGTCCTTATTGCAGTGGTGTGCTTGTAAGAATCTCCCATCTCAGCTGTTCCATAAACTTTATCCTTCATCTGGATCTTTTTCCTGTTCAGCAGGCTCTTTTGTGCTTCTAGGGTGGACCAATGTGCTTTAAACTTTCGTTCTACTTGTTCCTTGCTGTTCCAGAACACCTATTTTTTTCATCCTAATATTATTTTTTAACAGTTTTGTTGATCTGTAACAAGTCAGACTTTTTATATGCCGTTTATGGCATGCATTGAAGGGAGATTGGTTTGTCATCACTGGTTGCTCTGGTTCTTAGTGAAATTTGGACCTTCTCCTCTACAGAATATGAACTAAGTGCAATGAATCAGTGCAACGTCACTCTTCAGAACCATGAAAGCACAATTGGAATGAGTTTTATTATTTTGCCGAAGTTATAAAAAGCTGTAAAGTCAAACACCTGGAGATTAAGAAACTCCATATTTACTTTTCTTTTCCACATTAGTTGCTTGTATAAACATATATGTTCAAGAAGGCCTCTGCCAGTTTGCCACTTTTGCTGCCTAGGAAATGGACTGGCAGATAAGATTTATTCTTTTTCTCCTCATTCAGTGCAGATCCAGGTCTCATTTATTGCTGCTTGTTACCAGTCAGGCTTCAGGCCACAAAGGATTTTAGCCATTTAATTAATGATCTGCAGTCAGAATAAATTCTTATAAATTATTTTTCTCTTTTTTTTTTCTTTTGGACGAATACCTAATTAGCGTCTGAAATTTTTAGTTCGAAGGTTACCAAGTTAGTATCTGAAGGCTTTAAGAATGCTGAGGAATTGTTTTGATGCTCGTATCCATAAAGTCATCCATGATACAGAGCAGAGAGTGTGGTGTAGTCTGCTGAATTCTCACATAGTTTAAAAGACGCATCTTACATCTCTATAAACTGGGTAGATGTCATTCATCAAATGCATAAAGCAAAAAAATCTTGTCCTTCATTTGCTTTTTAAAACAGACCAGGGTAGAACTTGGTTTGGGTGGTTCCTTGAGCTGCTGTTTCAGGGTTTACCTTTCAAGACAAGTGCATTTTAAGTCTTCCACAGGGATCTTTCTGAATTAAGTTTTTGTTGTTGTTTTTGGTTTGGTTTTTTTTTTCCTTGTTGTTTTTGGTTTGGTTTTTTTTTTTCTTGTTGTTGTTTGTTTGGGACGCTTCACCTCTCAGGGAATTGGAGGAAGTTCAAAAATAGGATTTGTACTTAATGAGAGCACTGTCCAAAGATCAGATGACCTTAGGCCAGGTTTTCCACTTTTGTACAGCTCACCCCTCCCACCCCCCAAAAACAAACAAAACATTTGACTGCCAAATCAGAACACAACGCACAAATCTATCTGTTGTGAAACTCATGGTTTCCTTGTCACGTATCGCAGAGGTGAGGGCTGGAAGACAGAGCTCTGTGAGATGGGCCAGTCAGTGGCTGGCTGTGGTTACAGCTTCTCATCTTTCTGTTTGTTTGTTTTGTTTTTGTTTTTTGTTTTGAGAGAGAGAAGCTGAGATTCATTGTGCTATGAATTCATCTTAAGTGCCTGAAATTACTATTTTTTTTTCTGTTTGGAAGTGTGATCCTTAAACAATCCTTGGTTTTTGGAGTCATCAGGAGGCATGAATCTTCAAAGTTTTTGTATTTTTTTCAATTGTTTTTTTTTCTTGTAAATCTAATATGGTCTGTGTATACACTGAAATCAGCATCAACTGTATGAAAAAGTCATGTAATCAGTGAATAATCCATATTTAGAATGCTATCACATACTTATATTCATAATCGTTCTGTAATGATGCACTTCTTTGTATTTTCTTAATGCAGTGTATGAATAGTGGGTATTAAATGGGATATATTGCTGAAATTAACTGCTGCAGTGTGGTACCAAAGATCCGTTTTATTCAATGATGGGATTTTTTTGTCTGCTTTTTTCTGATGAGTGTCTCTGGATTTTGTGTTTTTAGCTCTAGTAATTGTGAAATAAGTGGTGATACCTTGAGTACAAGTGTGAACCAGAGCTGAGTGTACAACCCAGGGTGCAAAGAAGAAGGTCCAAAACTCTCTACATTCAGGCAAAAATTATTTCTCACATAGCTGTAGTTATACTTTGAAGTGAAGTCTGCTTAAATGCAAAGGAACAATTTTCTTTTCCTTGAGAAGAAAGAAACAGGTTTAAAAATTTACAGAGTAATTAGATTTTCCAGTTCCCTTGACCTACATTTATTGCTGAGATTAGAAACTGCAGTGTTCAATAACTATGTTCTGGCAAGTTTTATGTGACTTTCTTTGCCACTCTTAGTTTATTATGGTTAATAAAAAGGAAATATTTGCTTTGGAGGTACTTTTAGTCCTCTACTTAATATTTGCTCTGGAGAGGAATGGATACCTAACATTTTTTCTCACCTCTTCAAATAGCGCATCCGATTTGTGAGTTTATATTAGGCAAACCAGTGTCTTTAGTTATTATTCTAGGTGATCATTTGCTCTACCACATTTATAACATTTTTTTGTTATTCAACAGCTAAACCAGCACAAAAATCCCAAAGTTCAGGAGCAAACAGTGTCTTAAGAATGCATCCCTCTAGTGCTGCAGATCAGGGGCTTTTGGAATGGTAGGTCCTCATTCAACTGCTCTGTGGCCAGGTGAAAGGCTGTCTGTAGCTGCAGCCTAGTCTTCATTTCAGCAGAAGCTGCACTAACTGGAGTGTTGAGGTTGGAAAGGTTAGCCTGACAACCAGACTGGTTACCAGCTTTCCCAAACGTAGAAAAAAAAAAAACTTGAACGTATTTGAATATAAGAACGTCTGGTTTATGGAAAATGTAAGGATTCATTGGGTTAGTTCTTATTTTAGTTGATTTAATGCACCAAGATACAATAGGAGGGAGTAGTAATTCTTCTGAGATTTTATATATTTGGCAGGAAAAAAATTACTTTAGGTAAGCAAGCAAGTGAGAACTGTGCCAAGCTAGCTTCCCTGCAGACTTAAAATATTATCTTTTTAATGATTTAGCAGTTATGAAAATGCTAGCATTAGTCTTAAAATACTTTTAAGTGCCAAAAAATATGCAAAAGGCTTGCCAATTCATACATGCACTCTCTTCTGGTAAACACTGAACAGGAAGAACTTTGAAAAATGGAACACTTACATATTTCTAAGTCATGCTGCTACATAAAGAAGCTTTTATGAAGTAAGGTCCCCATTATCTTTTCCCTTAGAGCCAGATTGTCACCTGACTGTTGTAAGCTGCACTTTGAAGAGAATACACACAAATGTGCTGACTATAATAGGAGTTGCATTCATCATCCACAGGGCTCCCTAATTTCCAGGTGAATCTAGACCACTGCTACAGCTGCCAGCAAGTTTTTTTTCCTTTGGTTTATTGTTGAACAACGTGTATGAACTGTATGCAATTACACTATTACTGTCTGCCAGCCCAGCTTTATAATCTTGCCTTTTATCAAAAAGTATAGTTAGCACTGCTTTGATGTCTGGTAAAAGTGACCCTGCCAGTAAAGAAAGGGATTAGTATCAAATGCTTATGAATGGGGATGAATAATAGTCACCATTTAATTGGAAAGGGGAATCGATTAAATGCAATTATGTTCATTTGAACATAGACATCTGAGGATGTTTATTTTTTATATATTTAGAGAACTCCCTATTTTTGTGGGTTTTTTTTTGTGTTCGGTGAATTGTGATTGGTTTGGATTTGCTTAAAATTGAACTTGTAGCAAAATGGTAAAAGTACTACTTTACATAACTGTTTAGCATATATTATTGGGCTTCTGTGATAAAATTGTACTGACAATACTCATCTTCATTCAAAGTACCTGAAGAAGATTTTTTTTAAACTAATACAAAATTCTTTTATCTTTATCGTCGTGACAATCTAAAATCTGAAGGATTTGTCCAAATTCCATGAAATAAATAAGTACAAATTAAGATCATTGTTAGATATTTCAGATTTTCTGTGAGATTATGTAATTTTAAATTTGGGGTTAAGCGTCTAAATCCATAAAGCTTTGTTAATTGTATCTCCTGTTGTTTAGTTTTAAAGTAATAAATACTCCTCCCATGAAAGGTGCATTTCACAGTTGGGTCCTTAGTATTTTCTCTTCCTTAGTTATGAATTTATTGCCATAAAACTTTTTAAATTCAAGTTTTGATTTAATTCTGGTAGTAGACTACTTATGGTGCAAGTGGATGTAGTTTGGAGAGACTATGTGACTTACTAGGCTTGTTCAGTGATGAAGTTATGCCTTCCACTGATTGCAATGAAATCCTGATTTATGTGCAAAGAAAATTAGAAGAGTGGCTCCATGAAGATGGTAATAGTATGGGGTTCTTTGTTGATCCTCATTCAGTTTCCTGAATAAAAAAGGATAAAATATGTCTAGGTTTTGAGGAGTTGGGCTTCTTGGAAAGGTAGGACTTCACTTACTCATAGCTGTGAAAATACCTAAATAGTTTTGGAGGTCTACCTGTGGTTAAGATGTTGTCACTCTCAGAGCAGCAGCAAGCCTGTATTAAATACCAGCTGCTCCAGTGTCCTGGTTTGATGTACAGAGGAAATTGGACCATGGACTGAGTTGCCAAGAGATGGACACTTGTCCTGTTTGGCAAATCTGTGCAGTATGTTTTCCAGCAATGGGCTGAGGGAAAGGGTTTGTAGTGGCCTTACATCAAAACCATGCAGCTCTTTCTGGCAGAACCTACTTATTAGAAGCCAGGCTAATAATAAGAGGGTAGCTGTATTATTATCTGGTGCATCAAAAATGGAAGAATAGAATGTCATTTGCACAATCTTCTTTCCTTATCTAACAAAAGTCTTCTTGGCTAGACTTAGCACTCGAGTCTCCTAGAACAGGTTTTTTATTTATTATGTTTATTTTGTTATGTTTGTGTAGCCAGGTTACTGGCTGTTTGACCCCGTCTATTTCTGATATGACGTTACATAAATCCAGCAGAAGAGTTTGAGTGACAATGCACATCTTTTTTGACTGTAGAAAAACGTAGTAATTTGTGGCAGAAACACTGGGGGTTTGACCAAGCTGTGTTTTATGAGGAAATGTGCTAAATAGCAGTGGAAGCTATTTTGTGTACCTGTGAGTTGAAGAAGTACTTGAGATAATTACTAAAGGTAATTCCACATGAGCAGTAAACACTTACTAAATTTTGCTCTTATGTCTGGTTGAATTTCAAAGGTAAATGGAAAAAGTGATTGCTGCAAAGGCGTGGTGGCAGAGAAGGCAATGAAAAACCCTGAGTGTTCCTCTCCACTGCTTTCATCTGAAGACTTAATTCCAAAATGCTGGTTCTTGACCCTTATACATTTAGTCAGGCTTAACATTTCTTGTTGGAAGCTACCTTTAAAAAAGAGTAGATGATAAAATCATGGAATCACTTAGGTTGAAAAATACTCCAAAATACTGATAGATCTGTACAACAGTATGGGTGGAGCAGGTTTATAATAGGTAGCCTACATTTTTTTATTCATGGTTAGTCATTATCTTTATGATCCATTACAAACTCTTAAGATTGGTTATGGGCTGCTTGAAAACATCCAGACATGCAAGCTGATCATTGCTCTGTTTATACGGGAATATTTGATGACTGAATGCATTGCTGGCTTTGGAGCCAAATTACAGTGGGGCCTGGTATTATCACTTATATTTCAGTGCTTTTGTTTCAGACTGTGGTTCAGCTCCTGTTACTAAATATATGCAGCAGAGCCGTTTGCAATTTAAGAGTTGAACCTCCTGGTGTTAAGAGGCCAGCAGAAGGTAGCATTTAAGCTATGCCTGAGGGCTCTGCTGAGGTCAAAGGCACAGATGTGTGCCTGGTTTGTTTTTGCACACAGAAAATCGTGCAAGGACAGTCTGTGGGCAAATGGAAGATTTGCATATAAATGTGCGTGTCGGGAGCAGTAGGAAATCACTATGGTGGCTCTGGATTTTAGCCTAGTGATTTCCATATGCTTTGGGTTCTGTTGCTCAGCTTCTGAGCAGGTAAAACATGTTTTCTGTGTATGGCCGCAATAAAACGGTATTGGTATGGGGAATGGATTCAAGCATGAATATGTTATTAGAGTTAGCTAGCTTCAAGTCCTCTTCTCCCTAAAAAAAAAAAGTTTTACTGAAGAATTGTATTTATCTTGACCGATTGTATCCAGAAAGCTTTCCAGTACATGTGGAGTAGAATCTGTACTGAGAAAGACCATCAGACTGGTTGGATGGTTGGAGCATTGAGACCCAGTAAGCTCCAAATTAGGAAAAGCCGAGTAGGGAACTTCTAGTTGTTACTCTGACAAGTGCTCTGAGTGAGTGCATTCCTTTATTGCACAATCCACATGAATTATTTAAATATTTACATTTATGCAAATTTAAATTATTTGAATTGCATATTTTGATAACTATCTATTGAAACTTGTTCCTTTTTGTAGATACTTGGGGTTTTTCCTCTCATACAACTAGTAGGAGAATGATCCATTATTTGTGTGTAGGTAGTCTTGAGAAGCATTCACCAATGATATTGTTTTTCTTAATAGTAATTTCAATTTCTCAAATTTTAGGAAGATAGAAGCAAAAAAAAACGCACTTAGACAAAAAATGTGGTTACACAGAATAAAATCAAATTTTCCTCCTGGAATTTCCCCAAAGTTAGTATATCAGACTTTAGCTACTATTTTATAACAACTGCTGTTTGTTTCCAGTAGAAGCTGAGTAAATGGTTACTGAACTTTGTCCTGAGAAACAATAAATGTGGACAATTTCAAATCAAAGACCGGAGATGTTTGATTCTGTAATTGAACTTGTCATTGAGCTGTGTGTTAACAGCTTCACATCTTTCAGTGTAATGAGGCTCAGATTTTACTATTGTCTAGGTAACAACTGTTAAAATATTGATGGCAGTGGTATTTACTGTAAGTGTGCCATAAATTAATACCTCTTCTATTGTTACTGCCTGTAAAGCTGAACCACAGTAAGAGTTTATCTGTCCATTCTTTTATTAAAGTTCCCTGTTTCCTGGATTTGGGATGAAATCCAGCTGTTTGGGATTCCTCCATAGAATAAAATTGTTTTCTATTCTGGTAATAAGTGTTCCTCAGGAAGAAAAGTGTTTTTTTATTGTTTTAGGATTTATCTGGTCTACCTGTTGCTAGTATTGATTAGACACTGTCTCTTCAGGTTATAGCCTTGTCTGAAGTCTGCTTTTTTTTTTTTTAATATTCTACTTCTGCTGTATTACTTCATTGGTTGTCCTATTAAGTTAAATAACTAATGCATCCTTCCACTATGCTTGTGCAAGCTTTGTAAGTTTACTTCACTGACTGTATTACATAGAACTGTCCATGTAATCTTAGTTGACTTACATTATGACATTGTAGCTATATCTTTTTCATAAGATTTCCTAAAATATTGGTTTCAGCTTTATCTCAAGGCTGCCTTACTTATGTGACTCTGCATGTGGGTTTTCAGGGGTGCTGATGGGTTCGTCTCATTCTCAACAGGTCAAGTGGAGTGTAGAGGGCTTACAACGTTTTAGCAGTGTTATGCATATTTAGAATTGAAATTTGATTTTATAAAGCTTCATTTTCCATTTACATAAATTTAAATATTACTTTTGCTTGGATAAAGTAGTAATAAATTAGTAAAATTTCTGATTAAATTAAAAATTATTCTTCTGAATGAGTACTTAATATTTTCACTGTGGACAAAGCGTAGGTGAAAAAATGTAAAATTTCTTAAAAGAAAGTGTATCTCCATAAGTTACATGTATATAAATTAAAACTCTGGGATAAGGGTTTAGGGTACACCTTAATTCTACTTTTAGTAGCAGTTTTACCATTTCTCACAGGAAGGAAAAGGGTGAACTTTCTTATGATTTTTATATTATTTCCTGAACCTTACTATTTTTAAGAGTTTAGATAATGCATCTTTATATAGGAAAGAAAATTCTGGCAATAGCAATGCATTACTGGAAGTATAAAAGATGTTACAAACAACCTTTTCTTTTTTTTCCCTAATGATAATTATAGACCTTATTTCTGTGGTTCAGTGTTTGTCACTCTTTCCTTCTGCCTGAATAATGAATCCTAGGGAAAACCAAAGGTCCCATGGATTAAACATATCTCATGGATTGCTAGTATTAGCAGGAAGCTTGTAAGAATGATCCACCAAGGACAGTGCTTTACTACGGATCTTGTCAATTTGAGTTTTAAAGGAAGTGAAGATATTGTGGTTCAAATTAAGTTTGAAATAGGATTTAGAATTTGGCTGAAGACAAATCTAGTTTAGATTGGTTAGAAGGCATAGGCTTCACAAGTCATATCCTGATTATGGAAATGCAAAAGATCAGTTGTATTTGCAACTGCAAATTTGTTGCTATTCAAAGTGGTGACATGTCTTTTGACATCATCTATTAGAATCAAGATGCTTGCCTTGAAATGTGCCTGAAACCAGATTTTGCAATTGAACTTGGACTTTTTGCAAATGGGTAATGGTTTTCCCTTGATAGTAGGACCAACAGTGCAGATAAATTCTAGAGATGCATTGTAAGTGGCACCAAACAAAGTCCACTAAAATAAATAAAACTGAACACGTTAATTAAAATTCTGTAATATAAATCGTGACTGTGTGCTTTTTAGCTTTTGTCTCTCTCACTTTCATTTTCTGATTTTTTCTGATTACCTCAAAGAGGTATCCTTTTATCTTTTCTTTTTTTTTTTTACCTTGGGAAGTGTTATCCTCTTTGTATCAGTTTTATGTAGTATTTATATCTAGACTGCTGCCAGATGGACTTTGTCAAAGGTCTGTAAAGTCTTCTGAGCCTTTCATGTATGTGAAAGGGACTTGAATAGATCCAGCTGTGGAATTAGTATTGTGCTGGGTAAGAGTGTTGTGAGTTTGATGTGTAGTGTTGCCCCAGTGTTAGAGATCATAAAACCATTTCATTCTAGACCTCAGAAAATGACTAATAATTACATGTGAATTGTTTTGTGTTGATTCCAGTGGCGTGTTTTCCTCGTTCAATAACACTGGAGCAGTCCCTTTTAACAATGAAGTAATGTCTGCCACTCAATTTGTCCCCAGTTGAACTCAATGTACAGCCCTCTTATATAATAAAGCCTAAATAACAAAGAATGAATCTGTAGTACAAGTGCTTTACTATACAAATTTAAAATTGATGCTGATGCTGCCCATTCTCAACAGTTTTTAGATACTGTGTGTGTGCATTATACAGAAATGGTAGTTTATTTTAAGGTAAGATTGGTTCTTTCACTGGTTTTCCTGTTACAATGATTTGATTCATTCAGGGAAACTGCTTCAGTAGATTAATTTCTAAAGGTACTGTAAAATACGTGCTTATGTTAAGGATTGTAAACTTCTACAGATGCTACCATAACTTTTCTGTCTTGGCAGATATTTGAAGACATCTTTCATGCTTATAGCTATCAAGCATTTGCCACGTTATGAGCTTCAACTTGATGTACAATATATTACCTCATTGCATTTCTTAGTTAATATGCTTTAAATACTAAACCCAATTTTAAATATAAAATTATTTAAAGAAACTAAAAATGATATAAAGGAAAAAAATATTTTCTTTTTCAGAAATACTTCATGAATCCAGCTACTTAAATATTGCTATTTCATCATAAGAACATTGGAGCACCTGTTCAGTGTGGGTATAATATAAACTCAGGATGTTCTTTCATGTTTGACTTTTCCTGTGAACCATTGGATGGCTCTACTTCATTGGCTGCTAATTAATGCATACTCCACATTTTCTTTCTGCAGCCACAAGAAAAAACTTCTTAACACACTGACCTTCATCATTCATGCTTGGTAACATCCACATCTAACATAACCTGAAACTTCAGCTTTGTGAGTAATATATTTGTGCTGTAAAAGTTGAAGAGTGCTAGAGGAAGAAGAGGGTGTGATTGAGTGAGTGTGGGGAAAAGAATGTGCTCAGAAATAGGCACGTGTAAGATGATATGTGGAGCCAACCTGAGTGTAGGTGTAGAGGGTTGTGCCAGGAAATGGGTGACTCTTCCCGGGTATGCTGAAGGGGCAATAAATTTTTGTTAAGGGCAGAAAGAGACACAGCTGAATGCTTGTTTTTAAAAAATTCAGTGTTTCCCAGTTTCCTTTCTGCTTTTCCTTTCTTGCCTTTATGCCTGCCTATTTCTACAGTGATTAGGTTATTCTTGCAGTAAGGAAGTTGTGTGAGCCATAACCATTGCTAGTGGAAGGGCAGTTATGACTGTTCTGCTATGTGGAAGGGCTGGTCTGCTCAAAGATTGCTTCACCTTTTATTTTAGTTGATTGTAGTCCAACAGACAACAGTAACAACAGCAACAACAAAACCACAAAAAACCCACACCAAAACAAAAAACAAAAACCCAAACCAAAAGCCAGGAAGCTGCTGATTGATTTATATTTCTAGTATTTCATTTGCATTTTCTTTACATTTCACTTATATCAATGCTTCCATTGGTCTTCAATTTCAAACAGCTTCACTGAATAGCCTGAATGAGCTTGTAAAAGATGTACAAGTTTCATTTTGTACAATGCCTCATTTTGTTCAGCTGTATACCTTAGTATAAGTCTGTTGCGTTAATTTTTCCCACTAAGAATTTTAGCCAAGCTAATTATTGATTGTGTGTGCAGTCCAGAGATAGGAAGTAGGATATACTCTCTGCCTTCATCTCCTATTGTATGTCTTGGTGACTTTTTATAATTTGGTGACAATGCTGTACTTACTTTTTATTAGTGCTGGGTACAGTATTTGTTTGATAGTATGTGCTAATTATATTTGTGCTAGTATGTGGAGTAGTATTTTCAGTATGCATTTTTAAGGGAGTAGAAGACTCCAAGATTGAATGGATATAGGTAGAAATACTGTGGATTTTGTGTCTTGTCACACATAAAAGCCTTCAACATTTGGTAATGCGTTTCCCCTCCTCACCTCCTACTAAAAATAAATCAGTCCTGTATTTTCTGTTGTTGTAATTGAAAACCTGCAGGATTTGGCCTATGGTGGTTTTCCCACATTTTGCATTGTTTTATGCTACCCAAATTATTTCTGTATCTGTATTTCTGAAAAAAATTTACTTAGTAAGGTAAATGTGGATGTCTTATATAAGTTGAAGCAAGATTAAATTTTACATTCTCATATCTGTCTTCGATACTATGTTTTGCTGTAAGGATATAGAAGTAGAAACTTCGGACAACTGAAATCAAGTCTAAGCATTTGATGTAAAAACAATGAATTTCCTATAATTAAAAGAAAATTCCCACATGGGCAGAGAGTTACAGAACTTGTCACATTAGGGCTTCTTGTAACATCCTTTGAAGGATTTTCTTTTTTACAAGTACTTCTGGAAACAATGGGATAACTGGCTTGTAGCATTATTTTATGACTTTAATGATAATCTTGTACAGAAATGGGCATCAAAATGACTGAAGTAGATAATTTAAATAGTAACTTAAATGACTCATCAAGAGTCACTTAAGTAGACTCACGTTAGCTGTGATACTGATTTTATGAACAAGGAATATTTTCAAACAGTAATCCAGGTCAGACGGGCCTCTGCAAATACTAGAGAATTATTTTGCAAGAGTAAAGTAAAGCTAATAATTCTTACTTTGTTTTGAAATGGTATACAAAAATTTTAACCATTCCTTTTAAAAGTCTCCCTCTTCCAGCAGCGTAAATATCTCGAATTGCCCGCTTTGTGAAACTGAAATAGTTGCAAATCAGCTTGTGGGGTTTTGTTTTGTTTGTTCTGGTTTTTTTTTTGCTTTTGCTCCTGGGCTTTTTTCAGGAACAAAATTGTTGTTGTTTGAGAACATGTGAAGAGTGAATTCTGGGCTGATTTGAAAGTAAGGTAAAGTGGAACAATAGAATTTCTGAAAACTTAAACAACAAGAATTAGCATCAACAAAAAGAATGGAAGTGAAAGGGAAAGGCAAAGGATATGAATGGCAAAAATAAAAAAGATAACAAATGTGATTTTGTGGTTGATACTGGCTGCAGTTAATAAAAATTGTATTTGATTTGTCCATGTGGATTAAGATTTTTGTTTTTGCATCAGTGAAAGCACTTTGCTGCTGCTACCAGCTACCATTTTGGGAACTTCATTGCATATGGTATTTCTGATATTTCCTCTTAAACCAAGAGCCAACATTTTGTTCCCAAAATGTGATGACTAAACAGGAGAACAACTCCGAAAATGTGCTTAGCTTTAATTTTTTTACAGTCTGAGGCTTTTGTTACATTGAAGTAATTGGTAAGATTGCAGTTAGGAAATATAAATATCTCCAGAAGGGAAACAAGTTTATCCAAGGCATCTTACATAAACAGGCTTAAAATCACATTGTTGTCAGGAGGAACACAAAACATTCAGTTACTTAGATGACACTTCTATCACCTGATAGATTAAACAACATTCATTCTTATTGTTCACTGGTGAGAAAGGACTACTTGCTCACCTGCAAGCTAAAGATATCAGTTTACATGTCTAGTGATATCAGTACATTGGTACAAAATTTCTTATAGATGAAGAAAATGAGTCTGATATTTCTCTGTATCGTTTTTTCAGACAATTGTTGGTCACTGTTGTGACATGCTACCAGCGTACCAAATCGTTGTAAGCCAATGGCAAGGACTGCAAACCTAGGCATTCCTGTGTTCAGGAATTTTCTATCTTAAAGCATCCCTTTCAAAGCACAACACTCAGCTTACAACAGCCTGCCAGAGATCAGAACATGTAATTAAAGTGCAACTCCTAGAGTATCTCTTCATATTTTTTCCCATAATTAGTTTGTAGAAGCCTCTTCTTGGGTGAGGGAGGTTTGATTTCACTTGTATCTTCTAGTAATCAGATATAGGCTGTTCAGATATAGAGTAAAAAAATCTCAGAATACTGTTTAAACCCTACCAGTCCTGCCTTGGAGTAGGGCAGTGGATGAGATGACATTTTAAGTCCTACTTTTTCAAGTCCTTTCTCTAGAAAGAAACATTTTTTTCCCTGATTTTTTTTTCCCCTTGTAAGCAGGATAGTCTGACTGGTAGCAATGTCTCATTTATGCAAAAGGAGATAAACTGTCAGTCAGCTGTCACTGCTGACAGCCTGTGATGACACTGTGGCATGCAAAAATAAGTGATGTCTGTGGTGGTGTGTCCGTGAACCATTTAAGACTTTAGGCATTAAAAGTAATATAAATAATGACCATCATTTTGTGCATTTATCTCTTTTTCCATAGCAAGAAGAATTTCTACCCCTGATCCGGGTTTCTTAGGATAAAACCTGGTTTTGGAATGCGTTTCTGTTAATATGCTGGAGAACAAGACTCAGCATGTGCTAGCATTCTCAATTTTCTTTGACATTCATGATTTCCAGCACAGCTGCTTTTTTTTTTTTTAATGCTTGTCAGATCTTTGTAATGCCAACAATGATGTCCCATTGCCAGGAAAAAAAACAAACAAAAAAACAAACAACCAAAACCAAAAAATCAAAACTGAGGAGGCAATAAATGGAATTGATTTTTTAAAAGCTCTTTTTACTCTTAAAGTAACTGAGGAGCATGCAGGTTTTCAGAACAAGATGTGTTTACTTTGGCAATAGCTTCCATATGCTGTTTTTCTTTTTTTCTTCAATCATCTCTCATAAAGGGGGTAGAACACTAACAGAATATAACTCTAAAGAGAGTCACCCATTAAATACACATTTCATTGTGGTATTATAAACTGGTACAATGAAAGTGCTTGACAGCCAGGATAACTATGCCCAAATACATTTTACATGTAAAATAGCTGTTAAATAGAATACAATTGCATAGTCTTAAATCTAGCTTTCAAAAATGTGTGCAAGTAAGAGGTGATTAGGGATTTCTTTAATATTTGACTGTGCTGTCAGAGTTTCTGAAAGAGTTATGCTGATACAGTGGTAGCCAGTCACTGCTGTCACTTACTGTTAAAAGCCATACATAATGGTATGCTTCCTGATGTATCTTTTTGTGCTGGCTGTGTGGTTAACTCCTTGCAAAATGGACATGAATCATGCCTAAGACATGCATGTGTTTTTCCTTCTTTCTCCTGGAAAGGTATGGAAGCAGCAACAGGCTGGTACAAAAGCTCTCACTGCTGTTGGAGGGCAACACCAGTAAAGCTAAGACTGACAAAGGCATTTAGGAGCCTGATTCCCATTGAAATCGATAGGAATTGGGTGATTAAAGGCACTTGCATATGGGGATATGGCTTCTGGCTAGGCTGCAGAACAATGTTACTGGGAGGAACCACGGATGGGATGGGATCAAACAGCACGTTTTGGGTTCCACTTCCTTTCTCATGTTGGTCCCACCCATTGTTTGAACAGTGCTGGTCAGCCCTCTGGCCATGAGCAGTGATGAGTTTGCTGACAGCTTCTTCTTTGTGACAGTCAAGTTGAGCTTTCCATTGACAGTAACCCACAGCAAAGACTCCTTCGTTTCTGTGTGTCATCTATCTTTTTTTTTTTTAAATTCTGTATCAGCCACAGATGTCTTAGTGCATGATGCATGTTGTTTCTCACTTTTTAACTTAAAAAGGTAGTCCTTTCTGCAACCAGCAGCATGCATTTTGCAATTGTATTTTAGAAAGCTGCTTGTTACTTGGTTTATATTGTGTTTGTGTGGAATGAAACACAAATGTCCCCCTCTACTCTGTTAAAAAAAAAAAAAGCCTTTTTAATCCAGAATTTGTGTGGTGACATGTTTCATAGCTACCATTGTTGTAAAGGTGAGGTGACAGCAGTGACTCTGTATTTTCCTCTATGAAATTTCTGTCCCATCTTCCGGATGTCTATAGTTCATATGCTCTGAAATGAAATGTAAAACATGCTCACTGTTTATATCTACTGTCACTACATTATGCAAACACAGCCATCAATGTCTTCTGAGCTGCAGTCTGCCTTGAAGAGTTTCTTGTGGAGCTGCCCACACAAGAGGTTCTGCAGATGAAAGTTGTAGCAGAAGCTCCCAGCCTTCAGTCCTGAGCTGGAAACTGAAGACAGAATTTACTTACTGGCAGACAAAAACCAAAGCCCTCAAGAAGAATCTGAATCTATTTAAAACAAATTTGTATTATACCAGATATGAACATATGAAAGGTGATATGGAGGCAGTAACATTTCCAATGTGCTCAGGGTTAATTGATAGGCAGGTGGCTGTGCTATTTCATAGCTTCATCCCTCTCTATCTGCAATATGGCCTCTTGATTATTGCTTAAAAGCATTAGAGCTGAAACTGAGTAGAAAATAAAACTCCCAGAAATTCTGAGGCATTTTTAAATTTTAGCATTTTGTTAATCTTGATTCTTTCCTGGATGCTTGGATCACTAGAGTATTTTTTTCAAAACAGTTTCTCAGTGGGACTGCAAGCCTGTGAAATATAGTTGACCTTTAATGTATACCTATACTGCAAAGTAGTGTTTCATGTTGCTATACTGTATTATATTGCTTTTGAAAAAAGTATAAACGGAAAATGATTAGTCTTGGCAGACTAGTAGGAGTTTGTCACAGCTTAACTTCCTTCCCTTAAATTTTAGTGTAATCTGAGTTCATAAGAGCATTAAGTTAGGCAACTGAAATGTGGTATAGTGAATGTCCAGCTTCATTTTGAAAGCAGACTACGGGATGTTTTGGAAGTTTGGCACAGTTTGCACTGAGATAGATGTAATTCCTGGGATGCTTCTCAGCTTTTTCATGGCACCTTACTGCATTGCAATGTCCTTCCAGTTGTGATCCATAACTTCTAATAAAACCTAGCCTACTAAGAAAAATTTTGTGTCTCAAATAGTTCTGAAGTCAAATTGCCAATTTTGTTGTCTGTATGAGTTCGAGCTCTAATGACAACTCCCTGTATCTACATTGCAGTTACAGGTGGGATAGCAATGCTCACATATTGGTCTAGCTAACCTAGACAACTGCACTGAAAACACAAAAGTGTTGGATTTGGCTTCAGCTGTACAAATCTGGGCTGTATGCAGGTATTGCGTGGTAGCTGAAGCTTTTGCAGTGCTGCTTTGGTTATAGCTATTGAGTTTTGGTGTAAGTCAGCTTCAGTTCTACCTTTGACTGCAACTTACCAGCAGCCTGAAGCTCATTCTGAAGAAAGAAGAGATTCTAATACTAACGAAAAGCTTTAATTCGAAGAAAATGAACAGCCAAAATCAAAGAGGTGATGCTATGTATTATGACTACTTGTTTGAACTTACAACTAAGGGAAGCACTAATGTTGCAGCATTAGCAGCCAGGCTATGTGTGTCTGGCTTTTGGGCCCAGCTTGACTCAGAAACTGTGTTGATGTGCAGTTCATATAGACCATCCAACTACTTTGCCTTTTTCTTCTCCAGACTGAATCATTTTCAGCACATCATATTATTGTCATTATGGCATTTATTAATGTCATCAATGCCCTATATATGAAGCCAGAATCTCATGTGATCTAGAAAAAATTCACATGCATGTGACATTTGTTTGCTCCCCAAAGGTTTTGACTGGAGGTTCACATTTTTAAACTTTTCTTTAGGAGCATGAGCTGCATTATAAATCCCTTTTAAAAAGACCGATGCCCTCATGCTTCCAAGAGCAAGGTAAGAATCTGTGTTTGAATCCCTCAGCTGAGTAGCCACTTGCTTCCTCCCGTAGTACGCCATGCTCCGGACAGCGCAGGCCTAGGCCCTGGCTCGCGGTCAGCAGGCCTGAGAGGGCCCTGGGAAGCCTCAGCTAAGCCAAGCTCTGGGCGTGCAGCGAGCTAGAACGCCTGGCACGTGGCTGACATCACTGGTGAGAGCAAAGCATTGATGGCTTTCGGCTGCCAGAGCTTTGAAAGGAGATTTATATTTATAAATGCAAATGTTACTCGGAGCAGAGCCAGCTGAGGTAACATTTCTGTGCCTCAGTAGGCCTCGGTGCTCTCTCCTCTTGGTCTGTGGCGAGGTAATGCGAGTGAGTGTGTTCCCAGTGAAGGGAGCTGAGCTGCTGGGAGTTACACTGCATTTTTTGTGTTGACTTACACAGCCAATTACTCTAGGTCAGCTGAGGTATGATACTTGATTAGCGTCCAGCAATTCATTTGAACCTTTAAGCTTTTAGACAGCTATAAACCTTGGTGGATGTGGCACTAATGATGTAGAAGCAAGTTATCTGAAAGTGCTTTTATCTACCAGTTGACCAGGGAAGACTCTTAAGCCTGCATTGGAATGAGAGGGGAGCAGCTGGCAGGGCATTTTTCCACACTGCTTTGGAACTTGCACTTTCCCCAATACCAAAATAGTTCTGGGACATGCTGCAGTGGCCCACTTGTTTTTCTTAGCAGTAAGAGGTTGGGAGGATTCTGGGGGAAGATTGTAAATATATCTTTTCAGCTGTTGGGCTATGTTTGTTATCCAGTAAAAGGGAGCTACAGCTTTAGTATATCTTTATAACTGACACTCTAAAAATATAACCTCAACCAAAGGGTAAGCATCTCTTTCTTTAGAGTAACTGTATTCAGATGGAGTACAATCATAGAATCATAATGAGAATCAAATCCATTTTGCTGAGAATCAGAAGAACATGTAGCAGTGTATACATATCAAGATACTGAGGATAACATTTGCTAATGAATTGAGGGTAAGTTCTCAGTGAACTGATATTGACTCTCTATTTTTAGTTACAGTAAGTTTACCTAATATTGGGTTGCCATTTGCTTCCTTTCTTTGAACATGCACAATTACTCTAAGTAGAAGGTAGAATTGTGGTTACGAAAGACAGAAAATGGGAATTATTTTTTCAGCCTATTTTAGTTCTTTAAATTTTATTATATTCAAAGAAAAAATATCACCTTCCACCACTCTTCACATCATATATTTGCTCCAAGAAATGGAAGACAGGAGGAATGATATTTGAAATGGAATTTGAAGAAAGGCTTTTGCATATTAATGACTGTAGCGACATGATAGATGTCAGGACAGAAACAAAGCCTTGAAAGCAATATAACTGCAAAGAGGACTAAAGAGAACAAAACTGCTAGCAGATTGCTCAGTATAAAAGAGTAATTTCTTACACTTTGTGTTATAACTCTCTTACCTCACTTTCCTTCAAAATTTTAGGGAGCATGGGCAAAATAACGTAGTACTACAATGCTGTCCTAACTCTATGTAGAAGATTAGGAGCTGGTATCTCATGAACAAATATAACCCAAGCTTTGAGATGCCGTGGGATCATATTTCATTTACATCATAAGTTATAAGTAGTCTCTACATTAGATTTTCCTCTCTTTCCATCACCTTCTACCTTCCAAAGTCCTTCTAAGTAGATTACATCTCTTTGGGGTTATATTTGCTTTGCTAATGGCTATTTTTGGGCTATCAAATGGCCAGCTCTACTGCTGAAGCTCTGCTTCAGTGTCTTCTCTAATTTAGAAACTTACTTGAATGTAAATTTCGAAGTGACTGATGAGTCTGTAATTCTGCTACTCTTGAAAAGTTTAACCCACACCTTTTTTTTTAGAGAGAGAGAATGAGACACGGAGAACAAGTTTAAAACATTTTTTCATAGGCATGATTTAGAATGCAGGTTTAATCTTTGTTTAAATGAAGCCAAACTTACCTACTCTCTGGTAGTTTGCTGAGTGCTAGCCGAACTTGAATTAGATCCTCTCAGGGCTGAGATCATTTTGCTTCTCAGGTCATCTTACAGGGGCTGCTGAAGATTTCCTGAGAAAAGCAGTCTGCTGCCTCAGACAATGTGCATGGGTGGAAATACAACTGTAATAAACAGACTTAAATTTATTAACGGCTGCAAGGAAGGTATTAATGAAATGGCTGCAGAGAGCATGACCTAGCCCTATGATTGTGATGAGGATGCAGAAAGGGGGCTCCCATCTGTTAGTCCCACTAGAATGGACTGTGAGCACAGCGCAAGTAAGCACCTGAGTCTTCTATTGTATTAATTTCTCCAATTTAGTTTGGCAAGGTTAATAAAGGATATGTGCAGTTATGCACAAAGAGTGAGGAAATTGACAGAACAGAGAGGAAGGCATTAGTATAATTTTTGAGGAATGTTGTGTACTGCTCTACTGTTCTGTGTTCATAAAGGATGGATTAACACTGGAGCATGTGCCAGGAAAGGCTCTGAGGCTGATCACAGGAATGGACAGCATCTTGTAAGAGTCCGTAAAAGCTAAATAAGCCTGCACTTCTATAAACTTGTGGGAGGAGAAAATACAGTTAGACTGAAAAACAATGTAGTGATAAGAACATATGGCTAAAATAATTTACAGTAAGGTATTTATACTCATCCAACCTTCAATTATGGGCTGTGAGAGTGGAAGTCTTCCGTTAGGACTGGTGAGTTTAAGAAAACAACATTTTGACATTGAGATGATAACAACCTGGAGATTTAATTGACCCTTTTCAGTCCTGTTTCCATGTGGCTTTTGCAAGAAAATATGGTAGCAAAAATGTTAGCATTATCTCTGTTTTAGAATTCACGGAATAGTTGAGGTTGGAAGGAACCTCTGGGGATCATCTAGTTCAGTCCTTGCTTAAGCAAAGTCAGCTAGGGCAGGTTGCTTAGGGCTGCATCCATCTGTTTTTGAATATGTCAAAGGATTCAGTCTTCAGACCACCTCTTGGCAACCTGGTCCATGGTCTGATGACTCACACTCGGTCACACAGAGTAAAAAGAATGGGCTTGTGTCCACGTGGAATTTTATGTGTTTTAATGTGCAGCCATTGCCTCTTACCCTGATGCTGGGCACTACCAGAGTCTGGTTCCATCTTTTTTGTTTATTCCTATGCACTATTTATACACATCGACAGGATCCACCTGAGCCTTTTCTCTGGGCTGAACGCCCAAGGTCCTCCTCTGCAGAGCTGCTTTCCAGTCAGCCTCTAGCCTGTACTGGAGCCTGGGATTATTAAAGCCCAGGTGCAGGAATTTGCACTTCCATTTGTTGAACCTCGTGAGGTTTTTCTCATTTCTCCTTCCTGTCAAGGTTTCTCTGGAAAGCGGTGGTGGTGTATTGGCCACTCCATCCAGTTTTGTGTTATTTGTGAATTTGCTCCCAGCCTGGCTATTCTTGTTTTCAGTCCACCTCACTGTCCACTGGTATAACCCATACATTGTCAGCTTGTCTGTGAGGATAATAAACAAACAGAGACAGTGTCAAGGGCCTTTAAAGTTAAAATTGCAGGGAGCTTCAAGAAGTTGTCAGAAAACAGCTGTTAATAGCACTGAGACAAAGTAGAATAACATATGGAAATTAGTGGGGGTTGGAGAGATGTGGCAACCAGAATAAAACTCTGTTAAGGATGGAAGTAAAGATGCTTATGTTTTTCAGAGCAAGTACAGATTTTACAAATTATCTAGTATACTTTGTACAACAACTTGTATACCAACAACTGTTGCTTTTTAAGTTTTTGATATAGAAAGGTACAGAATAGAATTAATGAATAAAATTATGTTTTATAGTTACAAGAAATTATTTTTAGTGCACACCACTGTTAGTGGTTGATGTTAGGCTGTTTCCAACAGTTGAGTGTAGTGAAAAATAAAAATTAGTGCCCTTTTCTCAGATATTTTTTGTATGTTGTCAATGCTGCCACCACAAAAGAATGCTCTGTGTGCCCAGTGGATAAAGCTGACTTTTGGAAACAGGATTCCTGGATATTTAAATTACAGGAAGAGGGAATGATCATAGTGAGGTCAAAGAAACTGGACTGATAATGCAGGGTTGTATTTGATTCTGCAGGCAGTTCTGAAAGAGCCTTAGGTTCTGAGTGTCCTGTTCTCCTCCACATTAACTGTGATCTACCAATTACAGTAAAATCAGATTTCAAAGTTTAAGTACATGAAAAAGCAATAGTGATAGTAATCTAAGACAACACCAAGTAAAGTCACACCTTCATTAAAGGGAATGTAATTATACTACAATAAAAATATTTCATCCTTTACTGTGAGAATTTATGTGAATCACAGTTAGTAGATGATCCAAACTTTTTGACTTTTACCAAAGTGTTTTATTTGAAAAGCACAATAGACCTTGGCTTTTTAGAGGGCTGAGTGCTGCCAGTTTCAAATGCCATGCTACAAGGCATGAACAGATGTTAACAATACTGTTCATCTTTCCATAGCAAAATTGAAGAAGCACAGCTGTATTCAGAATGTAATTTTAAAAAGGCTTTCTGTATGATTTGAATAATATTTCAAGCTCACTTATATTTTAAGAAGATTAGCTTCTCAAATGTCTGTATAGTTTTTTAATTTAACATATGCAGTTTCAGTGAACTTTACATAGATACTTTTTAACACTTGAAAAAATTAATAGTAGTTCTCAGACATAGAAACTATGCTTTGGTAAAAACAGGTTCTTCCAGCTGAAATACTTCATACTGGAAGAAAAGGCAGTCTCCGACACTCCTTCTAAAAAGAAGCCATTCTCACAAATCCAGTTCAGGCTGTTCTGATGCTCAGATGATGTCATCCTGAGTTTGATGTCTTGAGGTCTAAATAGGCCTTTACTTAACAGCAGTTCAGATATGTATTATAGAGTTCTGTTCCCTGAAAAACTTAAAATAGAAGGGTAAGTCTGTGAAGACTAAGCATGCTTGAAGTCTACACTCACAGAATAGCACATGAAACATTGATTAAGCCAGCATTAACCCAAACCCTGGCTCAGTCACCAGAAGCCCAAGTGGGAAGCGGTAACACTAATGCTATCCTAGAAATGCCTCTGATTAAGAATAAAACCATTAAAAGAGGTGGTTATCCAAAAAGATAAGCTTAGTTGTGATTATCAACATCTATAGAACAAGAGCTGTCTACTCAAGACAATGCTCAGGGACTTAGAGATTCTGAATGTACCATTCAACAAGGAAACATTCACCAGGATTTTCCCAAGCCATGACAATGCTCTCACCCTCAGGCCAGAAAACACGATGAAGGGATATTATGTTATTTGCTGAAGGAATACCATTTAATCTCATCTTAAGCCGCACCTACTTGATTTGGGATCTAGTATTTCACAGGAAGTAGAGCTTTAAGGTAATGTTAACCCCAAGAATTCTCCAAAATATGCTTATTCTACCCAGTCTGTATCTCCTATATGGACTTTATTAAGACCATAATGGGAAAACTACTTAGCCAAAATAAAAGTTGTATGTTACTACACCACCTGTTTTTAAGCAGAGTTATAGTTGCTCAAAAGTAATAATAAGCTCAATAAACAAAAGGAAGTTTTATAGTGAAAACAGCTGAATTCTTAGCTGAATTAATGTGTTACCCTGCTAGCCTCTACCTAGACCTGGCTGATGCATGATCTCAGCATTTATTCTGAAATCTGAGCACCTGCTCTAGAAATAGTGGCTGGAGTGGTGATTTTCAGACCTGACCTGTTGGAGGGGGCATAGGTAGAACTATAAAGAGCAGATATTACAAAATTATCTGTCTATAACAGTTATCTGAATGCGTATTTCAGAGTACTGGGGTTTAAGAAGGCTGTAGACCAGATTCTTTCTGGCGTAGGTGGATGTCAGAAATACTTCCTCACAACAGTGTTAAGTGGGAAGAGTGAGTAGGTGGGACGAATATCCATCTCTAGTGATCTAAACAACACAGAACTTGAATAGTGACCTTTTTTTTCAACCAGAACTACACCAGAGTTCAAAGATTTGAAGAGTCAGGGCTGCTCTACATTGTAATTATTTTGGTAGTATTTTTATCTGCTTCATGTGACTATGTGGTAATGGCTCTTTAAAGGAAAATTATTTCAGTGAAGATCCAAGTGTTGCTGTGTGTGCTTCTCTAACAGATCCTTAATAGATGGATGTCTCAACTCATGTCAGGATTGGCCAATCCTATGACTATGGAAGTCAAAAGCAAAATTCTCTCTAACTTGTAAAATGAGGTGGTTAAAGAGGGTTTCTGAAAGGCTTTAGATAATAAGCATGATTCAATTTACTTTTTAAGTATAGTATTTCCATAAACATATTTACTAATTGCTTTGGACCTTTGCAAGTGTTTGCCTAATAGTCTAAACAGATATTGAATCATAGGAATATAAAACTTACTTCAAAATCCCAGTTTGTTCCAGCTTGAAACTTGGAGAGAAACTAAAAGTCTGTTTTCTTCTGCTGAATGCTTTCAAAGAGCTGAGACCTGCAGAAGGCAGCTGGTTTTTGGTGCAGTTCCTTTTGAAGTTTGAATTATCTCTTTGAAATAGAGAATAGATTTTCCAAGAGTTAGGACACCAGAGAGTATATAGTTTCCTTCAGAAATTTAATGTGTGTAAATGCTTACTCTGGGCAGTTTGGTGATGGGCACCTCATGTTTTCTCACCAAACACTGAATGTCTTGAAGGCAATCATGAGGTTCAGCCTAGTTTTTGACAAGATTTCTGCTCTAAGAAATCCATCCAGTTTTTAGGCTCAGCCTATGCATTGTGAAAATATAATCTGTTAGATATTCTCCTAAAATGAGCAGAATTTCTTTTGCCACACTATAAATATGGATTCCTGAGACATCTTGCTGCTTTAGAGGTGTCAGACTGCAGTTTTTCTAAGTCAGCAGTTGTTTTCACGTATCTTTTTTCCCCTTAACAGTGTTGATCAGCTTGATTTAGTTACTGTTGGGATCTAAATCTGAACAAATCTGAGAGGGTGAGAACCTTCCTGGGTTTAGAATCCTGACCAGAGAAGTTTTAGTGAAGTTCATTGCAGTGAGAGTCATTAACTGTAACTCATTTGGACTGAATCCTTTTTCTATTGAATATGTCTGCCTGGTACCAATTTGATAGGATACCAGTAATTCTTATTAATCTGTATTAATGCTAATTGTAAATACTGTATAGTGTTCATAACAGAGATGATCTGATTAATTTTGCTCATGGGGTTTGCAAGATCAGCTTTTATATGACGTTGCAATATCTCTGGTGGACATAATTTTTTTACATATTTGTTTGCATTCTAGCATAGGCATAAGAAATGGGATCCATAATTGTGTAGCTTCTTATTTTTTCCTGTGTACAAATTCCATTGCTACCTTAGGCATTGGCTGTTCTGTTATTTCAACAGATCCCATATTTTAGTCTATATATACCATCACAGTATTTGAGTGTTGTTATTGAGGGTTTTTTTGGGTAATCTGTTTACTCGTCAGTCCTTCATCTGTGCTGGATCTCATGCTCTGCTGAGGGAGTGGAGATGATCTGTTTAGAGTGTTGCCTTTGACTGAATGTTTGCTTTGTTAGTTTGTTTTTCAGTAGATCTCTCGCTATGAAAATGTTATAAAAGATGTGGCCAAAATTATTACATGTTGTTCTTCAATGTACTATAATTTCTGCAGGAAGGATTCCAAGGATAACTGTAGCTTCCTTTTGCTAACTTGTCAGTTTGACAGCATTTGTTTTCTCTCCCAGACCTCCTCATTAATGAAGTCCCTCTTAATCAACTAAAAATTTAAAGTACTTTCAGCTGTTTATCTTTTCTCTTGAAGATAAAAGAAGCTCAAGATATTTCTGGTAGGTTAAATGTTGAACATTACATGTTTTGGGAAAATGGCAAATCAGATGCCTTGTCTGAATATTTTTTATGGTTCATCACCAGATTATGCTTAGATTATTCTATTTCTTTTTCTTTGGATAGACTTTCAAACCCTCATAAGAAGTTGAATCAGGTTAAATATGTCCCCACAAAGTTTGTTATTCATTGGATTAGTAAACAGGAATAAAAACCTCTTTTTCAGAGAACTTTCAAATCATCACCTTGTTATCTGACAAGGTAGTTTTATTGTTAGGACTGCAAAAATCAAATCCTAATGTGAACCATAAACAATGATTTACCATTTTTGTTAGTACGAGACCTCTGTCCTTTTGACTTGTACTAGTGACAGCATGCAAAGGTACTTCAGGATCCTATCTGCTGTGTCTGGGTGTACAAGGTGGTACAAGTAGTAGGCCTGTACTATATGTAGCAGCATATGAAACCTCACAGAGTTCTTAAGTGATTCCACATATATTGTGTATCTACTTAGATAGTTCCAGATATTTGCAGCCTTGTATTTGCAAAGTTCAGTACAGATGATGGTGTAAATTGACATGTTGACTAGTATTTACTAGTGACTAGAAACAGTTATGAAGATAACTAGTGTCACCTTGTTGGTTGCAAAATGTTAATCCATCCATTTAATACTGGAATCTGACAAAGAGTGTGAAAGACAGTGGCAATCCATGGCCTTTTCTGCATGAGGAGATCTAGCTAGCAAACAGTCTGTTGGCATAGTGCAGCTAGCAAGTTCTTTTGGCAGAATGCATTTACATTTGGTTGCTTCTGTTGGCAATATATTTCTTCATGGCTTCAGATTGTATTGGCAAAATATACACAGCATGTAAGAGGATCTTGGTAACTGTGTCTGTAATGATGTGCAGTATTCATCTCGAAGCCAAATGTGTTAGCTATTCATTCTGCACTTGTTAGGGCGTTGTTATTCCTGAATCTGGGGGCACATGGAAACCGCTGATTCTCTTGCAGGAAAAACATTGGTTAGTGCTGAAATTTTAAAGGCCATTCAAGAGCAGCCTCACTGCTTTGTGGATAGGCTGTGTGCCTGGCTAATTCATTTGTCTGTGCAGATAACATAGTTCCTTGTCCTTAGGACAGCTGTATCCTTGCTTGCTGTGAAGGGGTTGAGATTTGTGGGCGGTCTAAGTGTCTGTGTGTAGACCCAACTATATTAACATGTCATTATTTGGCAGGCAACTAGGTAAGACTGCTTCTGAATATTGAAAACTGACTGAGCACCCTTCAAGAACTGATGGAAGTGTGCATTAAAGCCATACAGACTGCTTCCTCAAGGCTGTATTTAGTCTTCTTCCCACTTTCTCATTCGTTTCATTGAATCATATAATTATGTAGGTTGGAAGGGACCTCTGAAAGGTCGCCTAGTGCAGCTGCTTGCACAGAGCAGGTTCAAAAGGATCAGGTTGCTCAAGTTCCTACCCAATTAGGTCTCCTGTAACTCCTCTCTTATAAAGACTGGACAAACACAATTCTTCCATCTCTGTACATCATGTGCTTCATCTCTCAGTCAGCTTGGTAGCCCTCCCCTGAATTCACTACAGCACGTCAATGTCCTTCTTGTAATGAGGAGCTGCAAAGTGAAAATGGTACACAAAAGCCTTCTATAAATTAGCAAAGCTGTACTGATAGTTGCAGTGGTTTTGTTTGTTGTAGGATGGGCAAGACTTTGTTCTATCACCGTCTAATAAGAGGTCTGGTTTTCTGCAGATGAAATGGTTCTGATGGTGAATGCCACTTGTATACTGTGCAATTTCTGCAGCTCTTATGTCCTTTGTGGACCTATTCAGGTGTAAAAATAAGGTGTTTGTTGTAATTGTTGGAGTCAGAGATATGCCAGTTCCATCTGCTCTGAGTACCAGTTGTTTGAGGGACCATAAAAAAGAATAGTGATGGCAGACCCTATCCAGACAGTGACTATTTTTTTTTTATCACATGTGCAGATTTTAAAAAATCAAATAAAAAGCTAAAGCTGGATTTTCAAATATTAGACTGTTATCAAGCTTATCTTACAATGTGAGCAATGCTTACCTTGGCATCTATAACTGCTTCTGAGTAGAAGGATTAATAGCAAATCTTTTCCTCCATCAATGCTCAATACTGCTATAAAAATGGAGTGAGGAAGATGATGTAGGTATTCAACCAAAGATTATTTTTCATGCTGTGTTGTAGATTCTGGGTTGCTAGTATTATGCTTTTCTGATCAAGAATGCAGCTTAATATACTTTTTACATTAAAAAAAAAATATAGCATACCTTCTTGCAGTTTTAAGTCTTTCAGGTTTTGTCCTAAGTCTCTGCAATGGGAGGGAGTTCTTGTAGCCAATGAAGGAAAAAAGACTTTCTCTGATCTATTTCTTTCCTGTTTATCATGTAGAGTGTAATGTACACATGGTAAGGTGTACCCCTCAGATCTGTACAGTCCATACAGTAGGATCAAATGGCTTAGAAGTCTTGGAAGAGCTTTGAATGTCTGTGATTCCATTGCACATGTAGAGATCATCATGAAGGCACTGTTGTTGCCTGATAGTCTGGAAATGATGGAAACTGTAACAGCAACAACAAAAGGTCTCTGGGAGGAGTTTCTGTATGCCACAGGCTCACTGGGTGGGATTCATTCTACTAAACACAGACAATTCCTCATCTGGACTTCATTTATTGTGTGTAGAGGGAAATAGGCATTTATAGGGCTTGTTGTTTTCATTTTGCAGCACAATTTTTCTCATCCCAATTCCACTGCCTAAAATAAAACAGATAAATGACTTGTTAAATACCTGTTTTCTTAATTGATTTTAAAGGGAGCCTGAGATGACTCTCTCATCTCTAAAAATCTGTGCCATAGCTGACAAAAGTTGGTTGTAATAGTTTTACTTTTATTGTAATAACAGCAGGCCAAAAGAGAACTTAGGTTGCTTGGGGGCAACAGTTTTAACTTGCCCAGTTTTTTTCCTGTGTTGTTCTCAGGGGAACTGGAAGCAGAGCAGGAATGCACACAGAATTCTGCTGGCTGTTATTTTTCCTGGTTAAGAGTTCTTTGTTGTCTAATGACTGTTCTAGAATAAAGTGTCAAACTCATCCATGCCTAAAGTTTTCAGTGTTTCAGCCTGTCTTTCTGCATTAAGTTTTTTGAGCTTATTAGGAAAGTAGTCTTCATGCTGTTAGATACACAGTGGATGTTTTTGGAGAAGGTGAAACTGGCTGATCATCTCTGTTTCCAGGATTTGAACAGCACACTGTGCCCTGGTTAGTTTCTGAAGCATTGAATTTCACTTCTTGAAGACATCTTTTGTGATTTTTTCTATTTCCTTTCAGTGGTCGCATTCAAAGAGTTGTGGTCAACTGCTCAATGTCCAAGTTGAGACCAGTCATGTTCCTCAGGGATTATTGGGACTGGTGCTGTTTTACACCTTTCTCAGAGACATGGACAGTGGGATCAAGTGCCTTCAGCAAGCTTGCTGGTGACACTGAGCTTTGTGGTGCAGCTGAAATGCTTGAGGGACCTGGACAGCCTGAGAAATGGGTCCATGTGAATCTTATAGAGTTCAGCAAGGGCAAGGTCATATACCTGGGTCATGATAATCTTATGCACAGTTATAGGCTGGGTGGAGCATAGATTGAGAGCAGTTTTGGGATTTTGGGGTAAATTAATTGTTTTGGAAAGTTATTCTTAGAGTATCATTACCTTCTGTCCTGCTTCTATTGCTTTCTACTACCAATGAGGTCTTCAAATGATAAAATAACTTGAAAGCATCCTATATTTATTTTGAAATTATGTGACTTGGTTATCTGGTGTTAGATAACTTCAGCAGTTCAGAGAGGGAATTAAACATATCTGCTTAATTTGTGACTTACCCTTATGGCGGCTGATTTTTAAGGTCTTTGAATCCAGTTTGAAGCAAAGCCCTAAAGTGGGATTTAGGGCTGTGGCAGTAGGAGCAACTTTGAAAACTCAACGGCTGAATGAGGCAGTTTCTTCCCTGACACCTTACTGAGTTACTGTGGCAGTACAGGAGTCTGCAGCAGATTGCATAAACAGACCATGAAGAACTTTGCTGTGTATATCTGAGTATATGCTCCTAGATTTGAGTTCCCTTGTATGGAAAGTTAGCATCTAGTTTCTAGACTTAAACATTAGAACTGTATATTTAGACATCAATTACCATATTTTCACTGTCCGAGGACTTGTCCAAGACTTGTCAAAGGTAGGAACCTTTGAGAACCAAGTAACCAGTGCAAGTAGCCAACCTCATGTTAAATCAGAACATTGTATTACATGAATTTCTGATATTTTTCTGTCCTCTTCTACTTGCTTTTCCTTCCAAGTTACTTGCGAGCTTGCTGTTGAAAAAATTCCTTTCAAGCTGTCCTTCAAAATTGATTTCAGTTTCACTTTTCAATGGTTTGTTTTTCAAGTGCGAGGTGTTACTATTCCAGTTGTAGAGTTGGTTATCACTTTTTGAGTCAGCTAAAAGACTTGACAAAAAAACAAGAAGCAAAGGAGCCTCAGAAGTTACGTTTTTAAATTGATTGTGTATTTACAATTTTGTCATCTTTGTTTTCTTTTTCAGTTCCCAGCTTGAGCTAAAAAACTGACCTCTGTATACTGATGGTAAATGTATTAGAAGGTTGTTTGGAAACAAGAAATTCAGAAGACTGTATAACAGCATCAGTGTAGCAGACCTGCTGTGTATATTTGAGCCTGTTGGTCAGTGACTGCTTAGTGCCATCACTTCCTGATGCTGAAGGTCTGATGTCATGTTCCAAGTGACTTATGCAGTCAGCAGTGCAGGTATGTTAGGAGAGCTGTAATTGGCAGTAGACAGAAAATATTAGTTAGTTGATCTTTTAGAGAAATAACTCTTCTATGTGGCTTTCATAGCCCTTAAAGTGAGTTGAAAAGACAATAAATAACTATTGCCACCCTTGCTTTTGCTAACTTTTGAGTTGCTGTTATTTTTGTTTTTCAGACTGAGGAAATGGGAGGGTGAATTTGGGAAGTGAAGTTGAGAAGAAGTTGACAGGAAGCTGACACTGTGCTGATAAAGGAAAGTAAGGTATGTTGGGCTGTCTTAAACCGTAGATGTTTCTTCTGAAATATGTAGAGACTAAATTTGGAAATGATCTGTTTCTGTAGCCATTCACAGTAGTTCATGCCAGTTTGTATCTGTAGATGGATACCATTTTCAGCAGGAAATTAAGGAAGCCACCTGTCTTCGCTGTGTCCCTGTTTTCTCATGACATTACCCATCTTTAATTCTGGCAACCACAAGAAAGTACCATACCTTACTACAGAGATATTTATATAGCAATCACATTATGACTCCATCTTACATAGAAATACTTAAATTAGCTTTAAATTACCTAGCATCAGTCAAATAGCCTTATCAGTATACATACAGTAGCAAAGAATTCAGCACAGATTAACTTTCTGAATTTGCTTTTCAGGCAGGCTTCACAGTCTGTGCCAAGTTCTGTAGCTTCAGTGCTGAACTGCCTACAGACCACCTATGTAAAGTACACCTTGATACAACACAGTCATGCCTTGTTAGAAATGTAAGCATGCTCTGTTAGTCTGGATAACACCAAGCAGAATGGGCTTCTTTTGTAGTCACAGTCTTTTACTATAACTTTGAGATATCTAATATAGCTGGCATATTTTGTGATTTTTTGTCTCCAAAATTTTATGGAAGGATGTCCAAGTTCCAATGGCATAAAACTAGATGAAGATTGAAACAAATTTTGAATGTATCAGCAAAGTCGTATCACTAACATTAGTGATTAGAAACAACCTGTTGGAAAAAAAATAGTGGTTAGAAACGACAGGTTATGTGTATGGAACTGGTGGCTGCTGCAGAATAAGTAAGCTATTAACTCTAAGTCTGTGGTACTCATTGAATTTCTTGCAACTGGCAATGTACTTTCTAAAGAGGTCTGGATTTGTTGCCTTTGAAAAGTAAAAATACTTATGTTCAGGAAGGAAGCACTAAATGGATAGTATTGAAAATCTAACAACTGAAAGTTTAATAGCTTCAGAAGGCACATAACTAATAATCTAACAAGCTGACCAGGAAGGCTTTATGAATTTGGAAAGTCTCTTGATGAGACTTTCAGCTCCTTCATGCTGAACACATAGATACAATAAACTAGAAATATCGAGGTATCATGGTAAAGCATAAGGTGCAAAAGCTATCAGGTACCATGAAGTTTATGACCTGAAACCTTTATAAGCTTCTGTTGCAAAGGAAAGTACTTGCGGCTTAACAGTAGCAGTTTAGACAGTTTTAGAACTTTTTTTTTTCAGATGTGGTAATAATGCACTCATTTTCATAGTCTTATTTCGATCCATGAATTGCTTGAATCCAAGAGTTAATGAGATTAATCACAGCAACATTTGCATTAAAAATATTTTTTAAAAGAAAGGCTGAGTTGCCCTCAAGAGATCTCATTGCTTTTAGAAGTGTATTTTATGAACGGAGGAATTAAGCCATTTAAATCACAGAACTTCTTCCCCTCTTACTGGGTGCCTATGCATCTGGTGAGAATGGACACCCAGCTTCCACCTGGTGAGAGGGATTCATAAGGACAGAGGGATCCTACTCATGGTCGTTAAAGTTGTACATTTTTACAGTAAGAAATTCTAAGTAGTAGCCACCATCAATATTTCAGTATCCTCTGGAAAAAATGAGAGACTTTATTTCTTAGGGCAAGATTTTACAATGCAATCAAATATAGGAATAAATCTACAGAAAATAAATAGTGGGAAATATAAGCCTTTACAGTAGGCATAATGTGGGCAATATAGATGGGGAGGGGTCCAGCTTTCCATTTCCTCTGATTTTCATCCAATTTAAAGGTTGCTCTGTATTCTGTCAGCTAAAACATTTCCTGAGGGACCTTTCCAAAGGGAATGGGTCAGATTATTGGAAAAATTTATATTTTGACTTCTACCTGCTTCTGGTCCCAATCTAATGGTATATTCCCATATAGCCCCACCACTGAAGAGCTTCCATATGAATGGGAGAAACAATGACCACCGTATCTTCTGTTTGTTTCACTGAGTAACACAAAAGCAGACATATGAAGTTAAGGTTTGGTCTCTCTGAATTCATAGCAAAACTACCATGGATTTTGGTAGTATTAAGATTTTACCACTGGTATGTTTATTGGCCTCTCTGAACTTTCTCTGCTCTTCTGCTCTGCTGTGTTGTCAGTTTTTTTTGAGAACAAGAGGAAGTGGTTACTCTTTTGTTTAAGCCAATAAATCTGGTTAGGGTTTTGTTGAGACTAGAGTTGAAGCACTGCTTGAGGTTGCTGCTGTAATATGTATTAAAACAGTCTAAGAAAGTACCAGCCTACAGTTATTTACTGTACCATGTTTCACACGTGTAACAGGAGTCTAGAGGCAATGGACAGTTGTTCTGACAGGTGACTTGACAATAAAACATTAAAACTGTCATTCTGGCCTTAGGACCAATGGAGCAGTTACTGCTTGCTTTGCCATGAATTCACTAAAACTGTCAACACTATTGGAAACTCCACTGGCATTTGTGGGACTATTGTCAACTTCAATCATACTTCTGTCAGAGTATTTTATTTGCCACAGTAACTGACTGGTGGTGTCCTTGCTGGAGGAGTTAAAAGAGCTGTAAATGGTACTCCTCTTCCCTGCCATTAGCAGCACCCATTGTGGTGTGCACTCCTTGTCACAAGGTGGGACACTAACAGGCGTCTGTATGAAGCATATCAATACATGAAGCACATGTTTCCAATGCTGGTTATGATTCTAAACTAACATGACTCATTGAGCCTCTGGTCTTGGAGTGTGTGGGCAAAGATGAGGGGAAAAAAGGAAACTAAACCCCGGTTGTTAAATTGTTTAGGCTTTTCATAGTGTTTCCATTATGAGCAGAAAAATGTAAAGAATAAGTTGCACATAAACGAAGCCAAGTGTTTGGAAGCTGTGCACTGCAGGCAGAGTTCTGTTGACTTAATCAGATGAAATTCCTGCAGAAAACCTTCTCCTTTGCTGGTGAAGTAAGTCTAACAGCCTTTCAGGCTAAAACAAACTTTTAGGGATCTGTAACAACAACGCTATGGTTCTACAGAGACAACAACATGTCCATAAATTGAAACTAGTCACCTGACAGTCTCCATTTGTCTGACCTACTTTCTACTTGCACTCTGTAAACAACCACAAGAAGAAAAGTTGGGGATGGCAGAAGGGGCAGTTATAGGGACAGACAAGAGAGGCAGAATGTTACGCGTAGTTTACATGTGCTTTATATCTCATAATTTAAAACTAGAAGAAAATGAGAGAAGGGGAATGATCAAAAAATACTAGTGTCTGATGAAATATAAGCCCAGAAGAGTGGTTCCTTCCTCCTGGCTATTACCAGTGATGGATGTAGGGGTGGCTATCTCAAGAGTCATCATAAGGATCTCACTGCTTTTTATTTTCCTAAAATGGATGAAGAAAATAGTCCTGTTCTGAGAAAAATTTCTTTCTCGGGTGTTCATGTTCCCCTTTCCAAATGTTGCAGTCCCCAAAACTAGGATGGCAGAATGTGTGTCTGCATGTCAGTCATCCCAGTTGACAGTCTGGTTCAAGGCTGGTTTTGTTTATGTACCAGATGGTGAGGTGTAGCAGCTGAAGATACTTTGCCACACTGCTCTATGCACCTAAACATTGCCTTTTTGGCCTCATTGATTATGTAACTGAAGCTGAAACCTAGTAGTGTGAACTACTCAGTCACATTCTACAGCTAGCAGCCAAAACAAAATTTTACTTAGGTGTTGGTTTGGAATATCTGGGATCTAAAATGTGCTGATCAGTAGGTTCTGGAAATCACTGCTCTTTCTAACAAAGGCAGGGTATCTGTTTTACTCTGAAGCGTAAATATAAAGAAAGCACTGGAGACTTTCTATTGAATTGAAAACTTAAGCAACTGTCTTAATAATTGCACCTTTTTTTTCTGTGCTTTGCATTACTTATGGCAAATATCCATGGCTGGTTGTTAACCTGCTGCAAAACCTATTAAAAGTCTTACTGAGGCTAGGAAATTTACTGTTAATACTAAAACAGCCCAGTTTGCAGCACTGCCAACACAATGCACATCCTGATCTACCCTGGCTTTTGACGTTCAGGGAAATTATTAACTTGTAAACTTGTATGGTTTTCCTCATGAATGAATTCTGCAAGAGATACATGTGTAAGTACAGCTTCAATGCGTAGACAAGGCAAATACGCAATTGTTCAAAAGCACCATTATGTTCTCCAAAATATTGACAGGTCAAGTAAATAAAGTCATGAAAAACGTTGATTCCAACAGACCTATGCGTAAAGAGAGCCCTAGAAATCAGTGAGAGCTGTGTGCCTGGAGCTGGGGCAGTACTTAGCACTCAGTTATGAAATAACTGGGCAATAAGATACAGTGACCACGTGAACACAGTAATTATAACACTTGGCAGTGCTTATGTGATGACTGACCTCTTGCCAGTGCGAAAAGCAAGAGCTGTGCCATTCAGCTAAGGAGCAGAATGCAGGAAGCAGGAAGCAGGAATAGCTTATGTTCTGTCTGGATTTCCAAAGGAGAAAGGGTGTTTGTACACAATGAGGACTAGAGTGCCATTCAGCTTCTCTCTCTCCCTGAGGGCTGCTCTGGGCTGCCCTATCTCCACCATCCTTTCCTCTTCATTCCTTACCCACCCAATGGACATGTAACTTTGCTGGCGAACATGGAGGCACTCCAGTTCTCAGCAGTTCTTTCTGTAATAGTATAAAGCCTGGTTTACTGTAAGTCAAATTTTAATGGGCAATATTTTCCTTTAAAACATTCTCTTGCTTTGCTATTTGCACTCCTATTGCATCTTAACTATGTGAGGAGTGATAATAATAACAGCTTTGCTGGCTTTTGCAGCTTTGCCAGGGAAGTAGGTGATAATATAGCAGCTTTCGCAAGCAACTTGCATGAAATCTTTAAAAATGTGAACTTGAGTATAGGCTTTAGAAAGCCTAGACTTTAGAGAGTGGAAAAGGGGCAGTAGGGCATGGCAGAGATGAAGACTTCCACCTTCTGAGATAGCTGAGATAATCTGAGACCAGTAGCATATAACATTTTTGTAGGACTTTTCTATAATTAGTTATTGCTTTTATTCTAGCCTCCAGCTGACATATGGTAACCAGGATTGATGGGATAATTACCAGTGTCAAAGAGACCAAGTACTCAGAGTTTGTCAGAAACAGCCTGAAAAAGAAAGATGGAAAAAAGGAAGTCTTCTCTCATGCTAGAACCATATGGTCAATCACAGACAACCTGTGGTGGTAGTAGAAAGATTTTATAAGCAGGAGTGGAAGTAGCAGAAGCCAGGCTATGAAATTTCAGGGCATTGGTCTTTCTATTAACTGGTCATATGGGAGAAATACCTGACAAAATCCCAACAGGAGAGCTTACAGCCTCTTTTCACTTATCCTTTTCCTCTTTTCTTAGGTAGGATCAAATGAAGTACAGCTGATCTCTGATTCTGCCCTGTTTTTCCCTTGATGAGAGGAAAGCAGTCAAGACTACCTAACTAAAGGAACAGTGTTTCATTGTCTGTTTTAATCTGGGCTTGTGGATTACTCTAACTCAAGCCACAAAAGACAGCAAAGGTATAGTGCCAGATATAAAATGACCAACAGTGACTCCTACACGTCATACCTATGTGATTATTTCTCTGTGTTTGCTGATTCATACAATGCTACTCTACAGCACAGAGATTTCATACAGTACCCCAGCTGTGTTGACCTAAGTTCACAGCAGTTTGCCAGCTAAACCTACTGAATTCTCATGCTAATAAACAGGGTTTGGCTGCTAATGTTGTTTGCACTGTTCCTTAGCAAAGGTACTGAAGATCATAATTTTGTGCAAACCTTAGTGTTGGCAGACAGTCAAAATAATAGTAGGAGCTGCTTTGGCAAATTTAAGTGAGCTTCCAGAAAGACCTTTTTGTAAGGTGCATCTAATGTGCATGGGCTCTATGTCACCAGTGAGATATTCAGGATGAGCATTTTGATAAGGGCCTTAAAGAAAACTGTCTTCAATAGACTCTTTTTTCTAAAATGTAGCTTTGGGTTCACCAGCTGTTTATAGTGGTGTCCAGAAGCTGCTGCCAAGGTTTTGTTTGTCTAATCTAAGAAAAAAGGAGCATTAGGTCAAATGCTTGTGTTACAGCACTGTAGAGAAAATATTTATGAAGGCTTTGTGAAGGAGGTTTAATCCACAGTTTCTTTAAAAAAAAAATGAAATGGAAGATAGTTCCAAACTTTTCTATAAACATTGTAAGAAAACACTATAAACATATAATAATGTATTTTTAGGATAAATTACTTCTTCCTCTCTATTATCCCATGTCCTACAGTGGTAGGATAATATCTAGGCATGTGATAAGGTTTAACTTCAGTATCTTGTACTTTATGATGATTTTGATTCAGAAACTGTTTTTCAGCCATAGGGAACACTTACTGACTGTGTTACAACCTAATGACATGGAATGTCTCTTCAAAGTTGACTCCTGTAGCAGCAGATGCAGTCTTGTGCATCTTGAGAGTGAGTGGCTGAATCTGCATTGGTTGAAATTATTTGCTGTATAAATTCTTTTATACTTAAGCGTTCTTTCACCATATAAATTCCATACTGACTTTTATGTCAATAGATTAGGTCATATCAAGATTTAGCCACGCGCCCTGTTAGATTCTAAAGCTGGCTTAGAGCACAGATTTTTCAGCACTTCCCAACCTGCAGTGTTGTGATTAAACTGTCTGCCTGCAATATTGGTGACTGCAACTGGAAGAAGCAACAAAGGAAGCCTGTCAGTAAACAAACTTTATTGCAGAAATCTTATCACAAATGTCAACATATAAAAGAAAATGTAACATAAAAATGCATGCGTTAATTCACAGCTCCCAGAGACACTCATGGAATAGTCTGGTTGGGCAGAGGACTAATGTAATACGTAACAGACCTGCTGCGGTTTTCCTCCTTTGGTTCTGAGTTGGTCATTTAGTCACTGAACCTTCACTACCTGCTGTCAGTGTGAATTGTGCCAATGACTAAATGCAGAGTGGGAAGTCTCCCATATTTGTGCCTATACTATGCCCAAGTGAACTGGATTGATCACTCCTCTGTTCCATGAAGTCATGTTGTTACCTTTTGATAAGTGTGTGTGGGTCTCCTAGCCTGTCTAAAACTGTTATCATCTCTTTTGCAATGTATGTCTTAAGTCTATTAAGAAGTGCATAGCAGCTGTCTTGTAAGAAGGGCAGATAAATTTTGATGTCCAGCTAAGTGCAGCATGGCTACTCTGCCTATATGATCTGTACATGTGTACACTTGGACCCATATTGAGGGAAATGTAGGTCTGAGTCTCCTTTCCTCAGTCTTCCCTCTATCTGCCTCATGTATAGGACTGAATTTGACAGTTATACCAAAGTACAGTTTTGAGGTAAATATATTGTCTGTATTTCATTTCCCCGGCTCCAAAACTGGATGAAATAGAACATTGCTGCTATTTCATTCCTAATAATGGTATCAATGCAAATTAAAATGAAAGGCTGAAGTGCTTGAGTACTGCAGTGACTGGGATCATGAAAGCATCATACACGATTGTATTGTAGTTTTGCTTCTTGTTCCTATAGCAACATACAGGCAAAGATCTCAAGGCTCTTTACAAGTATTCATGAATTAAGCCTATGAGGTCAGGGATGGTGATTATTCTTGTTTACAAATAAGGAAATGCAGAGGTTAAACTGCTTGATCAAGGTCACACCCCAAATCTGTATCCAAGCCAAGAATAAAAGCTGACTCTGGTCTGTGCTTCAGTCACCAGCTGATATTCTCTGTTTGAAGAGCTGTGCAGAGCCGAGAGGAAAGCCTTTTAAAAAGTCTACTGACTTGTTCATTCAAAATGTACATTCCAGCTCAGATTGCCTCACTTAAGTGACCTTATATTTTTATCTCTTAATCTATCTAAACTTTGCCCTTGTGAAAACATCATTATATCCAGTCAAAGCAGGAGTAACATGATTTTGACAAGAGTTTTGCAAATCTCTGACAAAGCAAAACTGAAACTTGTCCTAAATTTTTTTTAACAATCTCTCCATGTGTGATTGCTAATTCTTCAGTGGCAATTAGATGAAAAGGTCCAGAACATACCTGGTTAATTTCAGTGACTACATAGACCAAAAGACCCCAAATGTATTTGTACTAAGAACAACTATGATTTTTCTCTGGAGTTACCGCAGAGATACTGTACTATATAATGAAAAAATAAGGTTTGTTAGTAGGCAGCAACAAATAAAAGTGCACTTTCCTGAGTTTCTTTTAAAATCACAGGAAAGGAAAAACTGTAAACTCTGGAAGTTTTTTTTGGTATCCAGCCTCTGCTCCTCCTGCATATAGTGCTTGCCAGTGTCAGAATATTGTGAACTGAGATAGCAGAGGAGAACAACAGCCACACTTTTTAAACTCCATAGTCCCACTGGATGCTGTTCGTAGGATCAAAGAGTGGAAAATAGCAAGTATACTCTTAGGAATGTCCTTTTCTAGTCTGGGCTAAATTGTACAAAATGCTTTCTTGCTCCCTGATCTCT
>VWZV01007365.1:1001549-1011625 GCA_013397155.1 Irena cyanogastra | reverse complement strand
TTGAGTGACAGCTGCACCTCAGCTGTTGCTGTGCCCTCTGAGATCTGGAGGACTCAGCCTCAGTGTAAGCCACTACTACTTTTTTTTTTTTTCCAGTTTACTTTTCAATGTCTCACTAACCTTTTTCTGAAACTTTTGTAGCAATCAGACTTGCTTGAGAATTTGTGTGTAGCCAAATGACCCAGTATTACCAAACCCTTCCTTGCTTTAGAAAGGATCACTTTGTACAGTGTATTCGGGTACTCAGCCTGACTTTTCAGGTGATTTTGACTGACTGTAGATCCAGGTATGCTTATGTTTTACAAGTCAGAGAAAGTGAAATGGGAAAAATGTAGCAAAAGAGCTTAGATTAAACTGTGGCTCTCTGCTTGGCAATCTCGGTCTCAATCATTAGCTCTTCCTTTCAAAAATGATATTCACATTAATCTCACAGAGATCTTTACACTTGAGGCAATAAATGTTTAAATGAGAATACTTTAAAGAAACAAAATTACAGGCTTTACATTAAGAAAATCTACTGAATTTTTAGTGCATTGAAGTTTTTGAGAGAAGATGGATTCTTCTGTATATTTATAGTTTTGCTCTGCTTTCATAGGTTGGAGATTAAACAAAACACTGTAATTGTATCTGTAGGGAAGCCCACCTTTTATTTCATTTCATTTTCTTGCTCTCCAGCTGCCTTTGAAAGAAGGAAAATCTACTTGCTACTGTCAGCATGTTGCAGCTTGATGGGAGATGGGTAGTTTAGAAGTGCTGAGTAGAGATTTTATTCTGCTGAGTACACTGGGTCCATGATCCATGGTCCAGGGTTTCACCTCCTGGGAATGCAAATGCCTAGTGTTTTCCAGACTAACCTGAAATTTCTCCCAACATTGAGCAAGGTGCATCAGTGAGGTAAAAGGCACCAATGAAACCCTTTGCTGCATTTGGAAACAGATTAACAAATGTCACAGACAGCACTCTAATAGTTAACTACGTGTCAGTGTGAAGTTGTGAACCTCTTTGTCTATCCACCACACCAAGCTGACAAATCTGACGGAGAGAAAGGTTTTGCAGAATGTACAACTGGGGTCCTGATGGCTGGTCTTTGAGGCATTTTCCTAAATGTCAGTTGAGTTGCCACCCGAACTCAGCTGCACTTTTCCTGAAGCATCCTCTTCTGAACTCTTGTAGTCCTAGAAGATCCTAGTCAGGTAAATGTACCCCTGTTATTCTGCAGCTTTGATGATCAACAAAAGTACAGTGTCAAACTTACCTTGCTACTGTGAAATGCAGCCAACCTATAGGCTATATATAATTTTCCAATAGCTGGAAATGATTTTCTGAAATGCATTTCTGGAGCTAAGTAGCTCTTAAACAAGTATAGGAGCCAGCTTATTGGTAATTTATCTCTTGCTGATCAGATTTACCTTATTCTGAAAAGATTAATGAGATGAACTTTGAATTTTCTTAGCAGCTTCAGTGCAAATCCTTTATATCTTAGTGAGTAGTTATGAAGCTTTATTAGGAATAATAGGGGGTGCAAGCTTATCTCTAGTTTCTTTGGAGACTAACCCTGATAAGTAAGAAGATGAACATGAGAACAAAGGTGTTTGTGGAATATACCACAGCTGCCCACCATACTTGGTATTATTTTTCCTGTTGTGGTAGAGCAGAGTGGACTAGAAGAACCTTTTTAAAAGCTGAATGCACCAGGTTCTCATCTTTCATGTCTGGTAACACCTCCACGCATGGTCTGATTTAGACAAACCTAATAAACATGTCTGATGCAACATACTACTCAGACATCATGTGGCCTTTAGAGAGAAACTAATGGAAGAAATTCTACACTCAGGCTGTCACTCACTCAGTTGTTGACACAACTGTTTGGGGGACTGTGAACTGGATCAGGCAACCAGATAAGGTTAAAAATAATGCAAACGAAAAGGGATCAGAAGAAGGTACCATCTTACTTCTGTGGAAGGGAAAAGGTTTTGGGCTTCTTCCCTGAACTGAGCTGTGCTTTGCGCTGGCTCTCTTCCCCACCTGGACAAGTTTCAATATTTGTCAGAAAACTATCCAACCTTGTTTTTTACTCTGTGATTTTAGCACACTATCTCTAAGGAGGGTCTGGTGAGTACCAGAGCTAGCAGCAGATAAACAGCAGAAGCATGACCTCCTGCTCATAGTTTCAGGGACCTATTAGTTTAGCTCAGTGTACCTCTGGAAACCCTGTGCAAATAATTGTGTCATTGCATGTGGGGTAGGAAAGAGCACCGGTGCTAAGCAAAACAAATGCCTGACAGAGAGGGCAGAGAAGAATTACACAGCCAAAATCCTCTGACTAATGAAACTGAGGTGTCAGCATGAGACAGAAGGACAGCCCTTGTCTTTCTTTATCGGCATGTAAAAATCAGGAGATTTAGAGGTTTGGAGAAGTCTTAGTACTGAGAACCTGAAATGCTGTATTTACGACTAGTTGTAGGACTTTGAAAGAAATGTAGAGTTGAGTGTGAAATAACAAATGGAGATTGTTAAGTAAATGGAGGATTTTCCCCATTAAAATCAAAGATAATTAGTGGAAAGATTAAATTTAGATTTGCTTATAGAATGATTCTCTATCTTATCATTGCACAGAAAATAATTTATTTCTTATTTCTTGTTAACATAGACTGGTGGACAGACAGCCCTTGGTGGTTTACACACATTCTGCATGTTGATCTTGTCCTTCTAGCTTTGATGATCTCTCTTTGCCCCCTAGGGACCATCCCCAATGGACCAGTTGTACTAAATTCATAGTACTTCAGCAAACATAATTTCTTTCCCATTATAAGCAAACTAACCATGGTATGCTGAACTGAATTAGGAGTGTGTGGATGTAGCTAAATTTTTTTCACTCCTGGAGACTCAGCCAATTGTCAGTAAAATGAAAGCATTAAACTTGAGGTTAACTAACACCAGTTTAAATGAATAATTAAAATGCAGTGCCTAGCCTTTGTCTGCTCAATGCTGCTCAAAGTGAACATGTAGCTTTAGACTGGTTCTTAACTACAGAGGCTAAATAAGCTCACTACCACTTATGAAGTTACCACAGCCCTTTTATGAACAGTATTTGTATTGGAGATTTCCCAAGGGAAATAAAGACTGGACATGTCTACAGGAGACATTAAAATTGTTCTGTGGATAGAGGATGTAATTCCTCAGTTAGCTATTTTTTCCAAAATATTGATTACAATTTATTTACAATGCACATTAAAGACAAATGGTGAACTGTGACCTTTGCATGAAAGTCCATTGATGCACAGAAATGAGGGTATGACTTGATGAGATAGGGATGTTGATGGAAGCACAGCTTTATGGCAGTGCTCTGCCTTCCTGGTGATGCTAAAAACCCTGACAGAGTAAAGGTGCTACTCCTGATGCAGATCAGCTCTTTGGTCTGCTGCTCAGTGTAACCGCACAAATACTTTCATTGGCACGAGAGAAAGAGGGACAGAGGGGAACAACTGTGTTGTTTCAGTGAAAGTCTTTTGTCAATAGCCTACAGCCAGAGCGCTAGAAACATCTTTATCCACCTTTAGCTCTCATCTAAATGGTGAACCAGTTGTTGCTGTGCTTGTGTTGCTGGTCAGTCTTTTCTTTCGGCTGTACTGTGGTAATCCATGTGAAGCTGACCATAAATTGATCAGTGAAATTATTCAGGTTGAAAACCCATTCCCATTCCATATTTGAAGTTCTGACTGTTCAGTTGATATGATATTAAACAACAGTTCTATACAGGTAGTGGTACAGCACAAATAAGAAGAAAAAAGAGTTGGCCAAGGATAAGGACTCCTGAAAATTTTACTGTTGGTTTGCTTGTGGGTAAAAATGTGAATAGAACTACCCTTTAAGTGTAAGGTGCAGTTTAAAATTAACTTAGTTTATTAATAGAGTATGGTTTTGTAATAAGGATAATCTTGCATTTTACATCTTTGTCTATGAGGCAGGTTTCAATCGCTCACTGATATTCATGAAGAGGTTTGTACCAGTCTGCCTACGTGGGTTTGAAACTGGCACTCTAATCATACAGATTGTTCAAATTCTTTTCTCCTTGCTTAGTTAAAAGCACTGATCATTTTTCTCCTAACTGCCCTTTTATAACACTGAAAAAATTCTGTTTTATGATTATCCTGTTGATCAAGTTCTCTTTTGTTTTGAATTGATAGGGCTCCGATAGGGTGCACAGTGTTCATTAATCTGATACAGGAATAAGCAGCTGTGGTGGTGTGATTTAAATAGTTACCTAACATCTACATCCAAGGCGAACTCAGGGTGACACATCCTTGGAAAGGTTCCTAGTGAAAACTGTCCTGGAGAGAGCATATCCAGCAAACAAAATTACCCAGGGCAAGGTCTGTCAGTTACTGCAATCTGAGAAGAGGCAGCTTGGAAAAACAAACTGGACATTGCTGTAGGAAGGAAATCATGCCAGTGCATTCTGTGAGAGACTGGGCACATCATGAAGGAGAGGACGCCCTCAGAGATGTCCTCCTCAGTGATACTTGGATGGGTCACTGAGGTCAGAAGAATTAAAATAGTCGTGGTTGTACTCGGTGTCTATGACGTGTCTTGCAGCAGTAGAACATTCAAATCCTTTGCAGTGCTCTTGTTTTAAAAATTATGTCCCTTCAATCATTAACATTGGATAGATCANATAATTTCAGGTTTATGGGTTCTCCTATATTATCCCTTGCTATAATTTAATTGATTGCTATGCTCGTATTATATTTTTATTTTACTAAAGCTATGTAAATCTTGTTTAGAAAAACTTTGCCAAAGATTTCACTGCACAATCACATAACTCATTATCAGTTTTTAATAAAAGCATAATGCATAACATTTCCTTTACAAGCACTTCTTTTGGGATAGATGTGAAGAAATTATGCAAACATGCTATTTTTTTCCTATTATGTCAGATATTATTATATTGGATCTAAAATTTTGTGACTTTTCTCTTATTTCTGGGTGCTAAAGTAGACTGTGGCAATCTTGTGTATGGGATGTTAATTTATAGGCTATGGTCGTTTTTGTGAATAGCAAAACTGCCCAAAAATGCAGTTTTAGGAGGCATGAAAGTAGTAATTTTTAGGTCCTATGCTCAAAGATTTTCCCATTTAAAAAGGAAAAGANGTCCATATCTCCTTGCAATTTCAAGGTGTCTTCTTTATGTCAGTTTTATTTTCCTATCTAGTCTAATTTGAAAACTTCTGGTTAACATGACAGCTGGTACCAACGACATGCCAATTACTGAACTTCCTGTAGTGTAAGAGGAACAAAGCACACCATTTTTTGGAGAGAATTTAAATTCTCTGTGTGGTAAGTACAGATGGGTGTAGCCTCCATATTTTCTGTTTAATGATTACTCCAATCTTGTACTTTCATATAATGACATAAANATTTTGAAACTTAGAAAGCTTAAAAATTGGATTTTGGAAAGGCATTGTGATTTGGAAATGTTCCTTTTTTTATGATTTTAGCAGAAAGCATATTATTCTAGACATGAAACAAAATACCGTTTTTTTAGCATGAGTAAAATGTGGTGGGTGAACTTGAAAGGAATGTTGGCCAATTCTATGAACACAAAATATACGAATATGAAGGTGCTGTTGGGTGCCTGAAATTTTAAAATTTTAAATTAATTTTAATTTGATATTGTATACTGGGGTCTTATAGGCCTTTAAACAGATTGTAAATAAATAAATAAATAAATATAGAATATACATACACCAAGCCATAAATTGCACTCACAGCAATTTTGAGCAGTGAAACAGTTGCAGAAACAGCCAGAAATCGGTCTTCTTTTGTTTGAACAGGAATTGAAAAATTAACTTTTGATCTAAACAATATATTTCTTATGGTAGAGGTATAAGTGTTCTTTGTGTTCCTTAGACTAGAACTTTGGGGAATTTATACCCTGTAGGACTTTTTGAACAGGACAGTGACAAAACTGAGGGTGGTTATTAATTGATTCAGGCAGTGTCAGTTATTCTGGTATATCTATTGAATTTCTTCACTATTCCCCTAGTTTCATCTCTATGGCTCCCATGTACGATGAGTAGTTGGTTTGATCTTTCTGGTTGCATTGCCTTCATCCCCTTCATGGGACTGTGGTTTTTTTAATGATATGAACACCAGGTCATGCTGAAACAGTACCTTTTCTAATTGAATTCACAAAATTGTGTCTATTGAGATTAATCCTTTTGATAGGGATTTTCTGTGCAATCAATATGGACAACAATGAAAGGGACTCCCTGGAGATTGTTATTCTATCCCTTATGTCACTGAGAGAATTGAAACCTAGGCAGATTTTGGCTTTCTTGAAGCCACCCAGAACTGAACCTTCTTCCCACTAGCATTTGCTACACCTTTGCACCAAAAATAGTCAGAAAAGTTTTTGTTGGCACAAGAATCAGCCATAGAAATGTGTTTATATGGAACAGAATGAGCTCTGAAGAAAAGTGGAAAAATGTTTTTGCTTGTAACATTTAAAACTCTAGTTTATAAACATTTGTATTTGATTAACTTCACCCTCAATAATAGCTCTGACTAAGCTTGCAATCCGTAATTTTGAGACCACAAAGAATGAAAAAATACAGAATGTCAGGGTTGACATTCTGGAAATGTGTAAAGGAAAATATAAACAAATAAAACCAGCCCCCACATTTTGTGAAGGAACGTTCTGAGCACTGGACTACAGTCATGGGACTCACTTGAAATGGTAAGGAAGAGTAAGCAGTATGAATTACTGAATGTTGTATCATCTTTGTGCATGAATAAAAGAATGAAGAGGATGTCTCTTGGCAGAAAAGCAAATGTCACATTAGGAGGAAAAAGTTAATACAGATCATCAATCAAACATTAGTGTGTGATACAACCTAGTCCAATTTGAGGACTGTTAGAGCTCTGCGAACTCAAATGTACTCTCTCAAGGCTCACTGCATGGACAGCTAATTCCACAAACAGTATCTTCTTCCTAAACAGGATTAAATATGGCTAACTTAAGGAACTGCTGTAAATTGCTTCCAGAGGAGTTATTGTTTATCAGCCAGATAGCCTAATATTACTGCCAGGTAGCATGAAGAATGTGTCTGCATCTCTGCTTTCACCTTTATAAAGAAGAAATGGTACTTCTGGTGAAGCTTTTGGAGAACTAAGAACACACTGCTGAATGACAGGTGTTGCTGTTACTAAAATTCCTATATGCCAGGTTAGCTATCTATGGGGTTAAGAGTCCATGCTAGGCTGCAAAAAAAAATTACTAGATGAATTCTCAAAAAGATTGAGAAAATGTTTTAGGCTTAAATCCTAGTTCCAAAACTGAGTTGAAAGGGAGATTTATCTCATCAAGTGTTGGTTGGTATCTGGAAATGAGCTACTTCTGAATTCAGGGAAGAGAAGTGGTAACATTTTAGAGTATGCACAATGAACTAGATGTGCATTTCATCTGGAAGGTGACATCAAAAATAGGTCAGGACTTTTCTTCACACATCTAATTCAGCATGATGGATTCTACACAGGAACATCTAGAGATTTATTCAAGAAATTCTACCTACAGCTGTGAATCGGTTATTTCTTTTGGCACCTTCCAAGGCCTAGATTTGTTCAGAAGTATTTTTTCTGCAAAGGAATTAGGGAATGTATAACTAATTTGGCCGGTAGTCTAAGGTCCAAGTCTTCTTGAAGGTCCAAAAGAGTAGGGTCCTAAGTCACTCTGGCACATTCAGTATGTTTATTTCCAGTGCTTTTGGAAAAGACACTGCTTTACATAACAGAATAGTAACTCAGTTTTGTGAAATACAAGTCATCATCACATTCACAGTACCCATTACTGAGCTTTTGTCACATGATTCTGAATTATCTTTTCACATCTGCTGATGAACCCTTTAGAAAAAAATGCACAAATAGAAAAGACAATTTGATTCCATCTTCAGGATTCACATCCTAACAAAAACATCAGATGGAAAAGGTCAATGAACTAAAAGTCTTTTTTTGGCAGTGAAGGTAGGAGGTCCAGATGAGTTTCTGCAAATAGAAAATGTAAAACAAATCATAAATGTAAATCAAAAGAACGTTGTGTTCATGTTTATCTTGCAGATGGAACTAGAAATTCACAAATATTTATGCATAATTGAAAGGGGGTTTAAGAAAACCTGTTGTCTGCCTATTATCTGAACAGCTGTTTGTAAGAGAATTTTCCACATAGGTCACTGCAGAAAAAGGGTAAGGTGTTGACAGCCTGATGGATGAGTTTGGCTGGCGTGGTGCCCATCCAGTTGTACAACAAACACTTTCATGTACAGTAAGTATCACACAGGTTCAGATTGCCTCTAATAGAGTGGCATTTCTTCCAAAGTTATTCACAGAAACCAGAAGATCACTTGAGTTCCTAAAGAGCAAGTTACTCATCTCCTAAATGCTCTATCATTAAAAAGAGTAGTGAAAGTTCAAATTGAACTAGGAGATGCTCTTTATGTGAAAGGTTGCACCTGTTAATATGTGGAAAGAATAATGCTGCTGTGCACACGGAGCTAAAAGATTAGCAAAGGTCCCACTGCGATGTAGAATTGCACCGTTTCTTAGCACACATTGTTTCAATTAGTTTGTATTGACTGAGATATAAAATCCCAGGAGTCTCGTCCATTTGGTTTGTGTATGGAAATTATTGTGATTTTAGTACAAATAAAAAAATCTTCAAGCCACAGTTTATATGAAGGAAAAGAAAGACATTTCTTTATTTTTTACTTGCCAAAGGACAAATACCTGACTGTTTCTGCTAAACCTTTCCCTAACATTTCCATCTAAAAGAGAAGCAGACTCCAACATGGTAGACACTTGATCTGTTGACCAGTCCTGATCTGTTAGGGTATGAAATTGCAAATATGTCCTTTTTTTAAGTCCCACTACTAGGTGGCTCAGTGGCTGTATGCAAATCATCTAACTTCAATGAGCTTGCATGCATACTCATGCATACCATGGCCAACACCTGCAGCTGGCTGGTTTAACCTTAGGTTNATATATATATATGTTTAATCTATATCAAGCAAATCTTTGACAATCTCTCTGGAAGGGGTTATTAATCTTATAGAAGGAAAATGAGTTTTACTTCTACTTTTTATTGTTAGGGTAGGACAGCACATGACACTTTAACTTCACAGTGGAGGCACCTGAGAATATGTAATTGCCTTCCTTCCCTTGCTGGGGGAACCTCCAGTGATACATGCAGGGTGAAAGGTTTTTGTAGGTGCTCCACCTTGTTTTGCTTCAGGCCCTTTTAAGAGTTTTTCTACCTCCAGGAAAAGAGCCTGTGTGCTATGTTACACCCGCAGAAGGTGAAGTACTGTGATATCTGCTTAATCTCTGTAGCCATTTAAGGCAAAGAAGACTAAGATCTATCTTCATTTTACTGAAGTGAAAATGGACAAGGATTTGGAAAAGTCTTCGAGGCGTATCTGTACTGGATACAGAACTGAGTTACTTCTGTCAGATGTATTCTCCTGTGTATGTATTTGCAGTGCTCCTGTCTGACAGTACACACAAAAAGGTAAAATTTCATTTAACATCAATATTTTTAGTAAGAAGTTGACAGAAGTGATCCTCACCATGTTGTAAGAGATGCTGTATTTTAACTACATGGCTCTAGCAAACCTGTTGTGGTTTTTTTGAGTTTTTCCAGGGAATTTCTAATGCTTGCTCTGAAGAGAGATTAATATTTTTCTACTTCTTNAGCACACATTGTTTCAATTAGTTTGTATTGACTGAGATATAAAATCCCAGGAGTTTCGTCCATTTGGTTTGTGTATGGAAATTATTGTGATTTTAGTACAAATAAAAAAATCTTCAAGCCACAGTTTATATGAAGGAAAAGAAAGACATTTCTTTATTTTTTACTTGCCAAAGGACAAATACCTGACTGTTTCTGCTAAACCTTTCCCTAACATTTCCATCTAAAAGAGAAGCAGACTCCAACATGGTAGACACTTGATCTGTTGACCAGTCCTGATCTGTTAGGGTATGAAATTGCAAATATGTCCTTTTTTAAGTCCCACTACTAGGTG
>VWZV01007365.1:895533-1001067 GCA_013397155.1 Irena cyanogastra | reverse complement strand
TTTTTTTTTAATTTTTTTTCAAAAAACTTTTTTGTTTTTTTTTTTTTTTTTTTTTTTTTTTTGCTTCTTAGATAACTCTTTCCTCCTTGAGTTTTTCCAGGGAATTTCTAATCCTTGCTCTGAAGAGAGATTAATATTTTTCTACTTCTTTTGACTACTTGAAACTCCATATTGTGCTGCAATCTCATAGCCAGCTGGAATGTTGGCTGCTATGCTAGCTAGTTAATTAGGGTGTTGTGGTAGGGGATCAGGAGGGAGCATGTATTTCTGTAGAGGTATTTCTAAGCTATGGGTACAGCCATTAACTGCTTAATTTTAGTCCCAGCTGCAGGGAAATGAGTTAGAAGAGCAGTTAACATTTAGCATTGTAACAATGCCTTATTTCACTGCCCAACTTGCAAATACACAAAATTTTAAAATTTAGCAGAAACCCATCTTTCTTGCAGAAACAAATGGAAAACATTGACAGTACAGACTACAAAAATGATGACATTAGAAAATTTGTCGTGAAACTGGAGAAGAACCCCCCCGAACACTGATTTGTAATAACAAATGCCTTCTTCTGCAATATGCCATATCTCACTGCCACAGAACCGAAGCTCTGGGCTTAGCAAAGACTGTGCTGATTGAAATCTAGAGTGATTCAAATGCAAAGAATTCATTCTTGAGTCATTCATGGCCCACCAGATCTTTTACTGGCTTGACAAACTGTTGAATTTAAACTGATACTATGCTCTGTGTATAGACAAAACTGGAGGTTTCAGCCAAGGTTTCAAAGTGTCACATGCAGTGAGCTGAAACAAAATGTAAACTCTGAGTTAACAAAAAGCATTATGGGTTTTGAACAAAGGAGGTGTGTTGCCACAATTGCCTTCTTATTGTGTGTCAATACAATGGTATTGCAGTAGTATTTGTATAGATAGTATTAGATAATAGTATTGTATAGTATTTGTATACAATAGTATTTGTAGTCGCCAGTGCCTACAAAAGTTGCTCAAGCATGAATTAGAAGTGGCTCAGCAGGGCAACCTATGCTTTCACTGTGATTTGGGCATAAGTGCACACAGGCTCCTCGCCTGCCTCCCTGCTTGATACAGACATGCACAGCTTATGTCCCCCGTGGCACAGTTTTAAATTGTTTCCAATGCTATTCTTCCTTGGTGACTCTTCAAAGAGTGGATTTGATCTTCACTGTTGGACTGAATGACCACGTCAGCAAGGTGCTGGGCAGAGTCACTCACTGGTGAGTGACTCTGCAGAGAGAGCGCAGTCCTCAGCCATGCAGGTAAAGCTAAGTGGGCTCACAGACAGCAGCCTTGATCACAAAGCAGACATAGAGAGCTAAAATGCAGTGAATCTGCATTTGTCTGTATCAACTGTATAAATTCTTTTTTATCAATCTTCCTTTTATCAAAGGAAGCAAAAGCTGCTATAATGAAAAGAGTACTATTCTTAACTACATATATAGCTGCATGCATAAATATATAGGGCATTCAGAAAAGAGGAAACAGAGGCTGCTGTCTGCCAAAGTTCTGCACTAATTTTGTGAGGTAACTTATTTTGTACTTATGGATTACTTTGCAAATGAAACTATTGCAATGAATGTTTAGGTGTATAATACAAAATGGACTATGGTATGGACTTGATACAGAGCTGAAGAAGTAAGCTATGGACCATGAATAGAGTATGTCCTGTAGTAGAGGTCAGCTATTTTATGCATACTGAATAATACTAACCAATCCTAAAACATGAGGAAACATCCAATTCAGATGATTTACCCCATCAGATGTCGTCATCTCTTAGATCAGATCCTTTTGATAATGTTACAAGAACAAATCTATTTTTACGCAGCTCTGTTCAAATATCATTCACTGGCTCTGCAAGTGCTTTGGTCCAAAGCCTGAATGAACAGGTGTAAGAACATTATCTGACCAAATCTGAACTCATGTATTTTATATATTGTACATGCTCACACTTTTATTTATAAAATGAGTTCATTGTCCCTGGCATTTCAGTTCCACTGTTTCTGTCTTGTCTGTGGAAGTCTGAAATGAAAGAAAGCAGCACCAGTAACTTCTAAGCTTTCATGAAGACAAGCAAGTGAAAAATAAGTGAAAGATGAGAGTTTTTTTCCTCTTAGCTGATGTAGTGAGCTAAACACAAAGTTTATTTTAGTGTTTTAGTCTTCAGGAGTAAACTAAAACAGTCACAACTGTTTGGTTTTGTCTATGTTGCTTTTTTTCTTTTGATTTAAAGTTTTTGCCTACCAAAACTACTGAGAAATATAAGAAAACTTTTATATTGTCTGTAATGTATATTTTTTCAAGAAAGAATGTAGGATACAAGCAGAATGTTCGTGTTTTTAAGGACACTGTGTGGGGCTATATGTGTCTGTTTAGGTTTCAGCAAAGATTTTGGAAGGAAGTACTTAAAACATTATCATTATACATTCTATAAAGATCTTTGCACTTCATGTATAGACTTCATTTAATGACAGCTTGGGAATTTCATGTCTGTAGACACATCTTTCCTTTCTTGCATAGCTCAGGCTGCCTAAAGCTACTGACAGTTATTCTAGGGTTCATTGGTACAATAAAAAAAATTGCATATAGACAAAATGGAAACCCAAGACACATTTTGGAAATGTCAGATCATATAACTTTTAGACATGTTAGAGTCAGATGACTAAATGTGTACTTTTTAACAAGGATTTGATAGCAGAGGAGCAGTATGACATTGGCATGTAAGCTCTGCTCCTTCTTTGAAGGTGGCTCATAGCTACTATGTGCATAAGCGTGGAATTTTTAGCAAGCATTTTTAGCAAAGTCTGTTAAAGTAGGAGCTGACCACTTTTCCTATTTAACCAGCGTCGGTATTTTTTACTGAAACAAAGTTAAAGCTAATGGAGCTAATTTATTCAAGCCAATAATTTAAATGAAAGTACTAAACATGTATATAAGTACAATTCCAGGAGGGGCAGATAGCACTGAGTGTTGTTAAGTCTCCACAGCAAGTCCTAGGATGACTTTGTGTATCAGTTGCTCATAACTTTGAGAAGCTTTAGCAATTTTGGCTGGACTTTTCCATTGCTGATGGAAAACTCGAAGTGGAAAACTTTGACAAATAGCAGCCAAGTGATTGAGTAATTTCTGAAAGGAAAGCTAAGGGAAGAATATGTTGCTTTATTCCTTAAAAATATTCTTGAAAGTTGTCTCTGTGGTGTTGTAGTGTGGCCTAGAAACTGGGAAAAATGAGAGAAGGAATGGGAGGCAGCTCGATGAGAGAGAGGAGGGAGTCATGGAGATGGTGCAGTAAGAGGGAGAAAATAAAGAGAGAAGCTGAATCTGGAGAGAAAAATGGCTGAGACGATTATAAGCTGGGACTTCAGTAAGCAAAAAGGAGGACAGGTGGCCACAGGAATGTAGAAGAGGGTTCACATGTTGAAGTCAAGGATGGAAGCTGCTTGAGAGAAACCCTGAGGGAAAGGGAGATTGGGCAGGGCCATGGAAGATAAAGCAGGAATGAAGTAACTTGTACACATGTGAGCAAGAAATTGGGAGGATATTCCACCTGGGAACTCCAGGTTGGGAGAGCAGTGACTTTGGAGGGAAGGCAAAGGAAGAAAGCTGAGAGGCTTAGCAAGGACAGTGGGACTGATAAAAGAGGCTTGCTGAAAAAAGAGGAGCTGCTATTAAAGAAAGCCTTATGCATGCATAGGACAGATAGGAAGTGCTGGGCATTGTCAACAAAATCCAAAAATAATGGGTGGGAATTTTACCTGTCAGAACACGTTCTTCTTACTGCTATCCCTGAATTACCTTTTCTGTCAGCCACTAATGGTAGTAAATGTCACCTGAAAAAGCAAATGTCTTACAACCTCTTCTGCTGTTTTACTGGCAGGAAGGCACCTTATCTGGCTCAGAGGCCTGTGCTTTTGGGTCCAGGAACCTCGTGGTTGGTGGTAGATACCTGTGACAGGCACACAGGAGTTGTAGTGATTTAGTTCTGTTCTGTTTAGGCTTTGATTTGAGAAGAGTCCAGGAAATTATACACAAAGGCTGTAAAATCAAATGTCTCAAAGTTACTTAGACTAAAGACTGCTCTGAAGTCAGAGAGAATGATTTCCTAATGCACTTTCTTTTCTTGTGCTTCTGTACTGAATTTATTCCATAAAACTGCCATGACATGATGGGGCTTTTTGTATCCTCTCTTTCTTGTCTGCACTAATTTATGACTGATGTGCCCAGGAGATGATATTTCAGAGTACTCAGTGTTTAGTACTGCTGATACTCAAAGTAAAGCATCCACATAAATCAACTACAAGCTGACTCTTTAGCTCTGCTTCAAATTACAACCTACAATCTCAATCCACATATGGGAAGATGAGGAACATGCAGCTGCTAAAAAATAGTGAAAAGTGTGATTTAAATGGCCTGGCTGGCACTGCAGAAGAACTCCATGGCAAAAAGCCACATTCATTTACTTTCTTTGTGACACCTTCTGTTTTTTTCAAGTTTGCCTTTTATCACTTGCCAATTTTTGCAACAAATGATATAGAGGGGGAAAAAGCGTGTCCAGAAAGTGTAGTCTTCATCACTACTTTGTCTGGATTTTGTCCCAGAGAAAAGTCATGTAGTAAACTGAGTAAGGCAAGGGCCCCAAAAAACTGTTATGTAATAATGTATTTTAAGAACTTAACTTGGTGTACAGATAATCCTGAACTCAACATCATGTCATAAACTCAGGTGCTTTTGCAGGTTGGCAGATACTTAGAAACACAGGCTTAAAGTTTGGCTTCAGAGCTTTGTGAACACCAGGCCATGTCCTACAATGTGTCCTTTGCTACTGCTGCTACAGAAGGATTGGAATATAAAATAATTACATGAGTCTCTGCTTTTATTTTGCAAGTGCATTTTAAAATGTAAATATACTCAGAGAAAAGTCTTTACCTGAGACCAGTTTTTTATAGTTCTAATTGTTATTCTTATGTTAAATGTGTTCAATTTACCTATCCTAATGACTACTGCCTCTGCTTCCTATCCAGGAAATTCAACCTGCACCATACAAAATTAAATAATAATATTATAGGACCATTCCAAGCTGGGTTTTATAAGAGTGGACAAGTGCTGTTACATCAGGCATGTTTTTGTATTTGCTCCCACATTCCTCTGGGAATCTGGATTGTCCACATGCTATTGTTATCTGTGACTCTTTTGACCTGATGTGGTCCATGTGGCTGGGTTGGTGCATAAATAGGGATGGCACTTCTCTCAACACCTGAAGAAAGCCTACTTGTCCTTAGCACATTCCAAAGTCTCACTCAGTGGGCAACATACTCCTGCCTGTGGCAAGACAGCTGTTGTTGGCTTTGTAACTTGATGCAGAGGGAGCATTTGCCTGTTCTTGTGGAGGTTAGGTACAGCCTGGGTGCTGTCAGGAACTGTGAGTCCTGTGGTCAGAGTTGTGGCCTGTGAGTGTAGACAGAAGACAAGAAATAAATTTTCTCCCCTCTAGCTGATTAATCTCTGCCATTCCACTGAATGCTACGTTTTATGAATGTCAATCAAGCTATGAAATAACCCCTGAACACTCTGGAAGCAGACAAGTAGAGTAATCAGGTATGCATGCCTGAGTCACTGCATTCGTAGGGTCACTTCAGTACCTATAATTGTACTTTAGGAGGGGAACGCCTGAGGGAGAGTCATTAAGAAATTACAGTTATGTAGATGAATGTCAGGCTTTGTTTTTAAATGTCCAACACATTTAAAGCAAAGAGGTGCTGAATTGTATTAGAATGGCCAACTCTGCTCAGGGTAGGAGGGTACAGAAAATTTCTTTTCAGTAGTTTATTGGTAGAAGTTTTCTATTTCTAAAGGAGGGGGGAAAGGTTCAAATGTAAAAGGGAATTATTTTAAAGTGGCAGATCAGAAATGGGGAACTGAACCACAGGAGCAAGAGGTCCCAGGAGAGAAGTAGGAGTGAGGGTGGAGTACAGAAACCTCAGCAGGGAGAACAAGGTGAGAAGGGATTTATGGACATTCTGTCTTTTTTTCCTGAGTAGTTTTTCTGGTTGGTGTTTCTGAGCTACCTTCCTCAGACTCTCCAGCAATGGTTGGTAAATGGTTGGTATTTGTAGCCCTCATGTGGAAAATTACTGGTTCGCATCAAGAGGATAAGTGTTCAACGTTAACAGCAGCACATTGCTTTTGTGTGGGGAAACCTAATCTGGGTATCAAAACATTTGGTCCTAAAGGAAAGACTCTGACCTTCACTTTTACCTCACCTGCTGGCAGGTACTGCATTTCGGAACAGTGTTTGGACACACCATGCATGAAGCATATAGATTAAAGCATATTCCCAAGGCATAGCTTTTCATTATAGCAATGTGAAAACTTATAGCCAGAAGTGCTTCAATAAAGCAATTCCAAATGTAGAATTACCTCTGCTGTCTTGCAGTGAAGTCTCTGCACTGGGAGAAATTTGATCTTTTGCCAAGAAGGTGCTTACTCTGTAATTGTTTCCCAACCATTGAACTTCTGGGTGGGAATTCACCCTATTGATGTATTTTTATGCCAGACATCACTTTACATTTATAAAAGACAAACATCTGAATCCTCAACAAATCTGGTTGCTGCTTCACTGCTCTTCCTGCCACTGCTGTGATCCTTCTGTTCCTGTGTCTTTCCGTGGTTTAAGAAAGACATTTCCCTTAAGAAAGACCATGAACAATGATTACACTTCAGAAAAGCAAGAAAGCAAATAAACAAGTACTCAGTGAAGGACAATGATACTTATTTCTTCAGCAATTATTTTAGTATTTTCTTCTTCACTGGCAGTTTTATTCTATTGTAATTTTATAAACAGCTTGTAGAAATGAACAGAGACTTAGGATGTCCCACAAGCATTCTGCCTACATGAAGAATGTTCACTATTAGTCAAATGGTTGAAAAGAAAAGGAAACCTTGTACTGCTCCTCATTAATATGTAGTAAGATGGACTGTCTTGTTATCTTGGAGTTACAGACCACCCTCTCTGTAATAGACAATATCTGCAAAGAAGAGAAAGAAAAAATTATGTATTTGTAGGAGCAGCAGTGTATTCGCCACAACCAGAATTGTTCTGAGGCAGCTGTGCCTATGCTTTCAGCCTGAGCAGTCACATGACTTCTGGTAGCTGTGTGATACAGAAGGTGTGTCCCTTCCCCTGATGGAAAGTGGCCGTGTATATATGTCCCATTCTCAAAATCTACCTGCCCTGTCACCTAGTTGCCACATGTGCAGGTACGTGTGAAATGAGTCATGGCTGAAGGCTGTGTGTGTGCCCTGTTATGTGACCACGCAGGTTTGCTCTGTCCTGTGACCGCTGCACAGCGTGTCCTATGGCCGGAGGTTGCACAGCTGCCTTGGAGGATGTGCCTCCACAGTCCCACCATGCACTTTTCTTGTGTTGTGGTTCTTCTTTAGGTTGCAGACAAGGTGAAGGCACACAGTGGAAAGCCTGTGACACCTTTAGAAGAAATGGTTCGTTCAGGCTGCCTTAGTGATCGCCTGATTTATGGCTTGCTGCCTCTCTGCGCTTCAGGGACACTGTGTGAGATGGTGTTAAGACTAAGCTGTGGCCTGGATGAACTGCTTGGTGTGCTGTATTCAGCTCTTGATCTCAACACTCCTGCACTAAAACCACTCTGACTCACTAGCTAGAATGTTATCCATTAGTGTAATTAAAAAGTAAAAGGAAATAAAGCAAGGTAATGAGACTTCTTTAATAATCTCCGTGGATATCTCTAAACCAGAAATATAGAAATCATTTCATTTTAGAATAAATGGACTTTATTTAATTGAAATTTTAAAAGTGACTATGTTTTGAAAACTTATCAAGCTGGGTTAAACCGAACTCCAAATTCCAAAGCAAAGGTCATGACTTGTTATCAAACACATAGTCTCAACATTTTTTCTTATGTTAGGAGTGCAAACAGATGTTTCTAAGGAGTAACACATTCAATTTGTTTTGTAAACAAGCAACTGGAAAGGGAATGCCTGTCTGGTTTTGCCTTGTGTCTTCTGAGGAAGGAAAGCAGGCCAGCAAAGGGATAGATTCAGATTTTCCTTAAAGGTAGACAAACCATAAGCAGGAAAACCAAACTGTATCTATCACTTCCCTAGTCCTCTCATCTCCTTCTTTTACCCTGGACTCTGCTTGGATGCATAAGAAGCCTGCTTTTTACTGATCTAAATCCCAAATGTCACTTTTTTCTTATGCAAACAGGCTACAAGTGTATCAAAACCTGAAAAGCATACATAGTTTGTGCTGATGTGTAGGTGCTGGACTCTCCTGATTTGATCTGAAATCATGTTGGAAAATAATGTATCAAAAACTGGGGAAGATGTATTATTAGTTACTTAAGGGTACTTATTTAGTACCCTTCAGCGTGAAACCCTATCAGTGGACAGATTCACCTGGCAAACTGAGCAATACCCAGAGTCAGGCATTGGCTAGGAACTAGCACAGTGCCTGATTGACTGGAAGTTCTGGCAAAGCTTCAGACTGGTATCCCTTCCCCCAAACTGTGGGTCCATTCAGAGGCTGAGGATGGCTGAGCTCTGGGACTCTGTCTACTGTAACAGTAACTCTAATAAGGATAAAGTACTTGAAATCATGGAACTGCCTGCTTAAATGTGATTAGCCCTAGGAATGATTGGATGGGTTAACATGAAATAAAAATATCAAGACACTTTGTATACAAAGTTCCTTTTTTTTTTTATTTTATTGCAAAGCATACCTCTCTGGACTTCAAATTCTGCTTGGTTGGAGAGGCTAAAAGGCCAAGTGTTTTCTCAGGCTGTCCATTATTAGTTACTGGAATGAAAAGCCTTGGGGTGGGGATCTGCTGGCATGCTGATTTTCAGTCTCCTATTCCTGGCTGCATGACTCTGCTTCTTCCCTTATGTGACTTAGTTGCCTGTATGCTGATCCAGCTCACTGAAGCAGCAGTGAAAAATCTAATTTTCTATTATATTCTGTAGATTAGTTTCCTGCCTCTTTAGTAGGACAAATTAGTTCATTGAAAAGCAGAACAAGGCAAGAAAAAAGACCAGATGACTGAAAATTGTATGAGACAGTTTGGATGCCCCTCCTCTGTTTGCTGTAAGACGTTAGATATATTCAGCTTGCCTTGTCTTGGGAATTGCCCTATAAGTATGATGTGGATGTGGAGAAGATGTTTTTCATTGATTCTTTTGAAAACAGCCACATGCCTAACTGAATATGTGGCTTTTCCTTTATACCTCTCTTTCCGTGAGGACTGTCCAGGTTAGCACAAATCCCTAGAGTACTGTATGGATGCAAAAGAGGATATGAGTTAAACAGGATTATTTTGACAAACGTGAACACAGAGCATGTACATCTAAGCAGGCAGGAAGGAATGGGATCCTCAGATGGGAAATAGAGAGTTGAGGGTAGGAACCTTTTAACAGGAACATTAACTTTGTTCAGAGCCCAAACTTTTGTAGACAGAAAAAGGTGATGTAATATTCCCAGGAGCTGGAAATTACTTCACCTTAAACACTCCTTTGAGTTTAACTCACAGAGAACGAGACTTCAGGTGAAATACCTTTTGAAAACATCAGTGGGAGGATTATGATTTTTATAATGACTTTTATTTAAAAGCCATAAATATAAAGCTTATTTCTGACATGCCAGAAAATCAGTTGGGTTCCATAATGTCACAGAATTGATGTAGAAGATTGCTTCTGGCTATCGGTTCAGTGGAAGCACGAGCATTAAAGATTAAAAATCATGTTCTTCTTTGCTAAGGTCCATTTTAAGGGCTTGATAGGCATGGCTTCAAGAAACTGCCATTGTAAATGGCGAGGAATCCTTGTATCAGCTGAATCTGGGGATGGAGGGCTGACCCTACAGGGTAGGTGCTCAAATCTCCCCTGCTGAGAAACAAGTACAAGAAGTGCTGTAGAAACAGAGCAGTCTGCTGCAGTGTGCCCTCACAGGCAGGCTGTGTCTTGGGAGGATGCTTCTCCCTAACTCTACAGCATGATGGCCAGTGGTAACACTGGCATTAAGTGGGAGAGAAACCTGACAATTTGTCTGAACTTTCACAGAAGATGGGATAATAAGTGATTTATTTATATGTCTGCTTATTTAAAGTAGCATGCAAGTATGGCAAAGAGCTAGCAAGTTGAACTTTACCAATAATGTCTCCTCTAGCACAGATAGTTCTTCAACTTTTTCTGTAGAAGTGGGATACCCTACAGCTTATGACTACAGTGAGGGCTGAGGTGATAGCCCTGAGCTGTGGAGTCATTTAGAGGAAAGCAGTGGAACTGGCTGTAACACTGACAAATTAATTTCCACCCTCTGGAAAATATTATTGACCTTCCCTCTGTGTCTTTGGGCCAGGAAGAAATACCCAGAATAAGGAGATTAGAAACAGATGGATCTACTGTTATGTAGGAGTTGGAAATCCTTCATTTTTTCAGTGTTTTAGGAAGAGGAATCAAAACATTTTTCAAGTTCTTTGCATGTCCAGTGTTGCACTGCTATGTACAGTTGATGCACATAAGCCTTTCCCAAACACTATAGACATTAACAACATCTCTCCAGTGACTGAAAGAGGATACAACTTTATCAAGAATGTCAAGCATTTGTAGAAGCAGATAGTTTGAAAACACACTAGCTTCACCTCGCCAGGTGGCTTGATTGTGTTGACAGAGGAGTAAAGCAACACGACGCACTATGTAATTCGTTCCAGTTACCAGATGGAACTGGTTGGTACTGGCTGAGCAGACTGGGCTGTTCCTGCACCTTTCCTCTCACCGGCTTTTATCTTCATTCATCCTATCTTCCCTTCTTTACAAATGGTAGAAATGGCTCCCTTAGACACTCCTTTCCGTGTCTAACTCTGCTCTGAAATACTATGATCTTGCAATGACCGCAAAGCACTGTAGCTCAAGCAATTCTGTCTGTCAATAAAATCAGAAAAGTGGAGAAGCAGGAGCATAACAGCAGGATGTGACATGCAGACGAGTCTTAGAAAAGATGTCCCCCAGGAAGTGGAACAAGAGCTGTAACTCAGAGAGCTTGAAGGGAAAGAGGAGCACAGCAATCTGACATAAGAGACAGTGCTAATTGCAATGGAATTGCTGACAGTGGAAACAACCTCTATGCTTAGGTAGTGTCAGGGAGAAAAAAGGTGTCAGGGAACAGGTAAACAGGCAAGGAAGGTATGGCCACTTTCCTGTCTGCACCTCACTTACCTCTTTTGGCCTGACTGTTACACATGCAGAAGTCTGCACGACTTCCTTTATTGGAGTTGTCCAGGAAGCAGTGGAGGAGCTGTGCCATTATCCACAATGCCTCAAGTCACATTCAGAACAGGCAGTTCAGTTGCCTTTGGGGGGGCCAAAACTTTTTTCCATTCTGTATACCAACTGGTCCCTTGTTCATCCTCTTGTCTTTGCATAGTTCTTGAATGCAAATAACAGTGTGGTACACTGCTGCTGAGGCTGTGGGCTTAGGGAGAAGTTAAGGGGGAAGATAAACTAAAACAGCAGTGACTACCTCATCAAAATAATCTCAAGAAGAATGGAGCAGCAAGTGTCAGTTAAGCTGATGGTGGAAGGATGAACCCACCATAGAGGAGAAAGAGATGAAGGACAGAAAAATTGTGAGTGCTCTTGAGAGGCAGTGGCTGTCAAAGTGAGTCCTGATATCCAAATCTTTTTCTGGGTTATTGTTGTCCTGGCTGACTGTCAGCAGAGAACAAGGTATTAATATTGTGACTTCTTTTCCACTTCTGGTAATCTCATATCTTCTCTGTGTTAATAGGTTTTGTGTGCATGATGAAGAAGAGTGCTTAACAGCCAAGATCTCCCTTCATCTGCACTAGATTTTTACTGGTAAAAGGTGATGATCTTTTTGCGATGTGCCAGTCTTCCTCAGCATGTTGCTCACTGATGCTACTGAACTGGGTCTTCTGCAGTAATTACTGGATTTGGCTTGGTTCCTGTTTTCCTGTTTCTAGCCTTTTTAAAAAATTATTATTTGATTGATTTTCAGAACAGTTTCAGAAAGTTCCTGCAGGTTTGTCCTTGCACTGGACACTCTGAATGCAGTGAACTAAGTCTCAGTGATAGTGGTGAGAATCAAATCCATTTATTTCTCTTGGGAGAAAGACAAAGCCAAGTAATACATGTGTGAGGGGAGAGTGATAATGAGGGGGAAGGACAACAGTTTAAGTGGTGTGTGCTGACTTTGAATTGTAGGAAATATCTTGCTTGGGTGGCATATGCATTTGATGAAGTCTGTGCTTCCAAATGCTGTAACTACTTATGCATATCAACCCAATGTAATCTTTTGTGGGCTTAATAGCAGTAAATGTTCAACTTAGATTTTCCAGATTGTCTGGAGGTTTAATTCTTTAAATCCCTTTGGGTAGAGGTGAAGCAAGTGCATAGCTTGGGCTGTGTGCTGTGACCTAGAACAGGATCTTGCTGGAATACACTAGCATGGGTGGCCTTCAGGAAGGAAGGCAGATGTTTATTGATATGAGAGGAGTGCAAGGGGGAATGGAGGGAAGTTTAAAAATTAACAGAAAAAACACTCAGCTTTATCACTTCAAATAAGACCTTTCAGCTGTGACTATCAGTAAGAAAATCAAAGCAGACCTGCTGCAAACCATGTCAAAAATACACAAAGACTAGTGACACTGGAGCATCCTGAAGTTTGAGCAAAACAAATTTGCATGCCCAAAACTGCAGTACACTTGTACCACTAATATGCATAAGGTGAATGTAGCACAGCAGTTGTGCAACCTGCCAGTGATGGTGGGTGCTTGGAGACACCTCTCAGGTGGGCAGGGGGTTGGCCCTGGTAGCACTGTGTCCCTGGCAGTGAGGTGCCAGTTGGATATAGAACATCAGATCTCCTTTATTAAGTGCTGGCAGAAGCTGAAGCAGTGGAGAAGGAGGCTGATGTGGGCAAATGAGCACTAGAGAAGTTTTACTAAATGGAGAATAATGTTAATATGTAAGAAACCAGAATACAGGCCCTGGGCAAGCTGGGCAGGACAGGCCAGGCTGTACAGAGCCCAACAAGCTCATTTGCTGACAGGGACTCCCTCAGAACCCTCTCTCCTCACACCCCTTTGCAGTTGCCTCTGGTACTTCCATTTCACCCAGCGCTGCTAGGTTTCTCCTGCTCCATGACTCACTGCTGGTTGCCAATTGGAGCATTATCTGCTTGTGGGCTGTATTTGCTATGTTGGAGTTGCAGGGGGAAAAGTCCATGGATACACGTCTCTAGGTCAGGGCTTCTGTGTGTTTCTTATTTTCCATACACCCCATCCCTTTTGCTAGTCTCCTGTGCCACAGGCTATCTTTTCCCCCCACTGCTGTCAATGTCCTGCAGTCCCTCTCCTACGGTCAGTGGCTTGGGAGCTCCTCCAGCCCCTTTGGCTTCTCCAGCAGTGATGCTGGGCATCTCTCCCACTGTCACCTCCTTTCTTTTCTCCCAACCTGCATTGTAAGTTGTCTCCTCAAGGATGGGCAGGACTTGCAAAGCTAAGACAGCCAGACAGGGTGAGAGGGATAGGGGATATTAATGACTTCTCTGAAGAACCCTGGAAGTTCATGCTAACATGGAAGGGGTTTTAAAAAACAAACATAGGTCAGGGGATGTAGCCTCTGTTTTCCTGTTCCCTTTTCAAGTTTTCAGCCAGTAAGAATGAAATCTTCCTCTAAAATCTGAGGATGGATCAGAAGTGACGTTGCAGCTTCACACACAGACAGGAAGACAATTACCATTGAGCAGAGTACTAGGTCGTGCTTTCCTTGCCTAAAATGTTTTGAATTTCTTTTTACGTAGCTGACAGATGCTCTTTACTTGCACTCAGCTCTTAAAACTGGCTACTTTCCATTTCACACAGAGCTATTATTAGCAGAAGCTTGGGAGCAGATCAAATTTGATACACCATGAAAAATCGTGCAAATCCCTGTTTTTCTGTGTAGGAAAGCTGAGGCACAGAGAGGCTCAGTGCTAAAGGTTAAGCAGCAAATTGTGTACCAGAACTAAAATTAAACATGAATTTCTCATTTCAGGTTTTCTGCTTGCCTTTTAGCTCATACAGCTGTTTTCCAGTACTGGTAACTCCAGTGAGGTGGCTTTGGCTGTTAAATCTAAGGTGTATGTGTTTTCTGTCATTGCCTCAACATGTCATATTTACCAAAATGAAGTTACTTGGACTACTCACACAACCTGCAAAGGTTGATATAAGATTGGTGTGGTTGCAAATCTTATAGGAATTATGTCCTTGTACACAGGATTTTACAGGATGCTTTTTAGTTGTTTGCAGGCTACAGCTTTTTTTTTCAATATATGGTAAGCCACTTGAATAAAAAGGTCTTCTGCAGCTAAGTGTATTACAAGAAATCAGTGTTCTTAGCAGAAAAGAGACACTACCCAAAACAATTTTATTGGAAGCTAGGAGAAATAAAACTTAGAGAATAATATTTAAAATAATTTATCATGTAAATCAAACCTACTGGAAATGCATGTACAAGCTGTATCCCTAGGTAGAAAATGTATTTCAGTCAGCTAAAAGGTTGACTAATATAATCATTGTGATGAAGTTTCTTATGCACTATTTGTCCTTAATTTCAAATAGTTGAATCTAAATTTTAATTTCTGGAATGGAACTTTCATATAGTGTCTGTGCTACTGTTTGTAATCAAGTCCTGTAATTGTAATGTCAATCTTGATAATATCTATCAATCTCAGATTACATTATCTGGGTGTTAGTAAGTCTGTATGTAAATGTCCTGTACTTGATTTTGCTGAAGCTTCAGGTCAGTGCTTAGGCATGTATTTAAACATTCTAAAATACTAAATGTGATGTGTTTGGACGTCACAGTCTATATGGTGTTATACGCAGTTTTTTGGAATGTATGTTCATTTCTTTATGAGGCATTTTGTGCTATGCATACCCCCTGTGTGAATAGTAAGAAACAGCTTCTAAGAAAAGCTTCCTTAATGCAATGAGAATATTATCTTGTAGGTATTAAAGAAGCTCTCTTCTAGTTCACAGAAATTAGATATAAGAAATAAGAGTTATTTCTCATGAAAGAGGTTTGTACAATAAAATTTTCTAGTATGTTAGGACAGAATTCAAGTGGTTGGTAATATCATGTATTTAGCAGAAGCTTCTTGCGGATTAATTTCTTCTGAAAATTCAGTTTTCTCATTATTGTAACCACATAATCCTCATGTACAATTGTCAGTGCTGTCTCACAAGCACTTAATCAGTTTTCAGTTCTCCAGGTATACAATGGTAGTGTGATGTCTGAGCTATGAGACCACCATTGTGTCCTTCAGAAAGTCAGCTTGGGTGTCAACTCATGTTGTAATTTAGATTCTACAAAAGAATTATTTTACAGAATGGAAAATTCAGATGTTGAAATCTCATTGACTTTCAGAAAAAAGTTGTGAACATAACTTCCCTTTGTACTTTTTTACAAACCTGGGTGTGGAATTCATGTACTTTTTTTTTCTTTCCCCCTTCCTCATATGATCTCTTTCTGGTGTTAGTTATAACAATTGTTCTCACATGGGCTGGTCCTGAAAGGTGATGAGTTGTTAATGGAATGGTGCATGTCATCTGCTCTAAACCATATACAGTATTCTGGGGTAACTGGGGATAACTCCTCTGAAGTTGCTTTCCTGTTTTATGAAATGGGCAGCCTCCTAAGACTATGCAAATAAACAGAACTGAAAAAGAAAAATACTCGTTTTGATGTCTGGGTGTTGGAGATGTATGTATTACTGCTTGTTTTTCTTTCCCTGGGCATGATGAAACAGTACATTGTAGCCACCTTATTTTTCTTGGCTGTGCTCCTTAGTTTCTCTTATGTGGATGCAAAATAATAAAAAAGAACTGGAGCCACATTGTATCTGGGAACTTTTCATTTAAATTATGTCCCAGTGCACAGTTTGCACCACACAGTTGAAAAAGAAGAATTACAACTAGTTTAGTTGTAATGAGGTTTATAGGAATCAGTCTTACACTGAGTTTTCCTTAAGGTCTTGCATACCTTTCTGTCTTCCTTTTTTTCAGGAATTGTTTTCACTCCAGTTGCTTTTGTTGAACCACTATTCAGATCAACATAGAAAGGGTTTGATCAGCACACTTGATGAACAGGTAAACAGCTGCTGAAGGAACAGGGACTTCCTGGGTTGGCTTCAGTGTTGGATCTGAGATGTTGTATGATTGGGATCGGTGTTGGAGTACCTGTACTTGTGTGCTTATGTCAGGCTTTCTTATCCTTGTGGTATTTTAAGTGTCATTCTATGTATTTCTTAAGTGCCTCTGTCAACTCAATCCAGTGCTCCTGGCTTCCAATTCATGTCCATTCAGGGCTTCTTCCATTGTGCTGTCAAATCTGTTTGGGCACTTGCATACTTAACAAGACTCTGAATGGATCCACCTGAAAATAACCATTTATTTTGCTGAGTTGCTTTACAGAGAGATCAGCTGTCTGATCAAGTTCGTTGCTTGGTTGCTCAGGCATCCTGGCTGGCAGAACAGAGAGGGATCTAAGACGGAGAAGTCGTTCACACCATGTGAAATAGTGCTGTTGCCAGACAGGAAACCCATGTTACTGCTCTGCCCTGAACTGCTGGTTTTATACAATCTGCATCTGATGGACCAAAAACATATCTTGCTGTCCTTTACCCATAGCATTCAGTCTTGCTTGATGTTGACTAAAGGGAAAAGAATCCTGTAGGCACACAGGTTGTGGTAACTGGGAGTGGGGCAGCGGCCAAGCCTCATCCCCAATGGGCTACAGCTGTGACAAGCAGGTGAGCAGCATTGACAGCAATGAGACATGGAGTGCCCAGGTAAACTGACCAATCACCAAAGGGAACAGAGGGCACCCAGGTGCAATGCATGAACGGTAAGGTATAAAAGGTTGTGTTGAAGAACAAGAAGGGGTAAATGCTTGAAGCCTTCTGGTATGATGTGCTGTTACTCTTTATGGTTTGATGCCTGAAATTGTATGGTGATACTCTGTGTATTGTGGCTGTCTCAACTGTGACATATGCTGTGACAGAATCCTGGTTTATGTTTTTAACAATTATGTTTCACTTGCTCCCCTGTAGAACCCTGGGGACTTTTTCACAGTCCCCATAAATGAAAGATGAAGTGATTTCTAAGAAATTCAAGCTCTCTGCATTTGCTTTTAGCAGTGAAATCCAGGTACAGGTAATGAAGCAGCAGAGGAGGTGTGGGATGGTATTGATGAATCTGTTTGGATGCAGTTTCTGAATTTTGTAGCGAGTGGCATCATGCTAGATGGCCATGTTCTTCATTGGTTCCTCTTGCCCTGCTATTTTTTTTTTTTTTGCATTAGGCAGAACTGAAGGCCTAATTGCGTTTTGACACTGAAGGACATTTAAATCTGTAGACTTGCTTTCTCTCAGTTCCATAATCATGATTGGAACTGAAGAATGAGATAGATAAAGGGAATCATCCAACATAAGAATTACATTTAATCATTCTGGTCTGTGAATAAGAGTTTAAAGATTTGATTAGGGTTTGAAATTACAGAAAGAGAAAAGAATAGAAGATGCATTTTAGTTGCTTACAATAAATGGAATAAGAAGGTGGAAGATTGTCTCAAATTTGATTCCATTCATTGCTCATCAGATCAGGTAGGAGTATTTGAGTTGATTTAAATAACATTTTTCCTTTTTTTAAGTGGGCGTTTCTGAAACTAATATATCCAACTGCACAAATTTTATGTGCAAGTATCTTTTCCCATGTCAGCCTGATCTCTGTGGAAAATGTGGACTCAAGATATGACAAATAAAACTATTGTCCTTGAAGCACAGTTTCTTCCAGGCATAAGATATGAGTTGTGTTTGGACTCAGTTAATCTCAGATGTTTTTTTCAACCTTAATGATTATATGGTACCAGAGGGGCATAATTTTTCATATGTTGTACCTGACATACAAAGCCTCCTGGATTTATTTTACTTGAATGTGTTTAGACACTTCTGTGTTTGACTAAGAAAAAAACATTTATGCAGATAACCTGGCTTTATGCCTCTTTGTAGTCCATTAAATGAGGCATTCATATGTAATTTTTAAACAGCTGATCTTCAATGGCTTCACAAGGACATGTACTTAACACTAGATACCTTTGCAGTTGCATCCGCTACATCTGTTCATATTGTTATTGCATAAATGTGGGTCGCATATTCTTGGAAGGGTTTGGCATTTGCACTGTGAGGATCCCGTGCTCTGAATTTCTCAACATAATGCACTGGCTTCTCAGACAAACTGAAAAGGGAGAAAAGTGTTTCATGCACAAAGCTGCCAGATGTAATTTTGCTCGTACTAACCGTGAAATGACACCTTATGTTTGTGATTTAATTTTTTTTGGGAATGAGTGGATTTCAGTTTTTGTCCCTTTTTAAATTGCCAGAACTACTATGGGTCTATGTAGAAGCATGAGTAAACATGCAGTTTTAAGAAAGATAAAGGCTGCCTAGGGTTATCCCCACTGTTGAGAATGAATTTGAAGCAGTTCCGGCTTTCTCTATATCATGGCAATGGATTACTTCATGTTCAATTTGTGGTTTCCTATACTCCTGGCTTTTGTTTTTTGAAATTTTTGCCCACTATGTATTTGTGCAATTAACTCTCCCTGAGTGTAGTACTTTGAACTTACTATTTCTGAATTGCATCTCATGTTTTTTCAAGGCCATTTTGAAGTCTGTTTATTGCCACTGTGGTGCTTACAACACTGCTCAGCTTGTTTTCATTTGAAAGGTGTTTTTGCTACATTAGCAACCAAGAGAGTAATGGAAACAGAAAAAGATCCATACATCTGTCTAACAGGAACTCTATGTAAGTACTCTTAGTGCATGAAATTACTTAGAGGAACCTAGTGAAAATTAGCCTTTGAATAGTTTTCCAACTTGTTTTGTGATCAGCATGTGATATCTGTATCTTGACAATAGTCATATGTTTGATTATGGACATGTTGTGTGAGACAGTATCAAAAAGCCTTATTAGAGCAATGACTGTGTCATCCTTCAAGGTATCTCCTACAGCCATGGGCAATTTACCTTCTAACTATCTTAAGAAAGAAATATTTCTATGTGCTTTTTTTTCAATTCAGCAGGCTGTCTATTGAAGATAAAGTGTTGACAGAAGCAGCTTTTGCTAGAATGAACAAAATATAAGGATTTCTTCAAGGAAAGGCATATTTTTGTTTTATGAAAAAAATTAGGAACCAGTCAAATAATTGGGTAAATAAAATTCTTCTGCATGACCTAGCCTGCCTTCAAGGCTGGTGGTGCTTTAAAATCCAGATCTCTCCTGCAATTAGGAATTTTGAACTTTGAGGTTTTTAGGAAGAGAATACTGGTTGTTTCCTAAGAAACTAAAAGGAAGTTAGAGCTTTAATGAGTGTGTCTGGAGAAGAAAATACTAAGTAACCATAAATTCCCCGCTTCAGAGGCGTCTTGGAAGATGTTTATTAAAAGATGTAGTTCATAACAGCTGCCAAAATTTTATTTTTCCTGCTTTGTGTTTTTTTTATTTCAGTTTGTAGAAGTAGTAGATAGTCAGAATGTCTGATATCAGATAGTTATGTGAGGAATAACTAATTTCAATACAAAACCTTTTAATTGAACTCAATATAACCTGCAGTACAGATTAAGCCGTGAAATGTCAGTATCAACACATTTTCCTCAGTAATGGGAGACGTATCTACTATTTCTCTCCTTGAGTGAATATGTTGATCTCTCTTTTAGCTTAGTGGCAGCAGTGAATATCATTGTGAAAAGCTGTCCATTGTAAACAAATTCTCTTGATGATGGCAAGCTGTTTCAGTTCCTACCACAGCACACATACTCTGCCTCCTTATTTCCTTTTATTTTCTTCTTAAACACCTCTACAGTGTCATGCTGATACAGTCACAGCTCTTTGTGACTTTACTTTTTATGAATTAAAATACATTTTGAACATTTTCATTTGCTATACATTTAGAGTGTTCAATCCTTGTGTTTTTTTCTCTTCCCCTGAGAATCTTTTGCCTTGAAAATCCAGAAGGCCTTGATTTGATACTTCAGCAGTTACAAAACCCAGCAAGATCTGTTTCATGGAATAGTTTTGATTTCTGCAAAGCTTGTTTGACAGTAAAATTAGAGGTCACCTAGGGCTGTTGCTGTGTTGGTGCAGCACAGTGATACATCAGTTGCAACGTTTCCTTGGAGTAAGACTAATTTTTAGAACTACAGTTAACTTGAATACAACAAAAACTATCAGAAGCCTTAATAGCACAACTTGTGATGAAAGACAGTGAGAGGAGGTTTGTTTAGCTCGGAGAAGAAAAGACTGAGGGGAAATGTGATTGTCTTTAAATATATTGAAAGTAAATTCAAAGAGTGAGAGAGATGAGCCTTTGCTTGTGTCGTTCTTCCTGGCTTTTGAACGCAGTCTAGCTAGGTCGCCCTAGATTTATATTATTTCTAGCGGTGCTATGGAGTTATTTGTAGTGTCAGTCTCTGAGCTAGTGGAACAATTGGAGAGAGTGCTGATGTAGGAAAGTACTGCAGCTGTACTCATAAGGTGGATGCTCAGATGCAAGTTCCCAGCTTGTTCTAGAACATATTTGATGGCTTTCTGTTGGAGAGATTGCAAAACTACTTAAGTTTTGCACAGCTGATCGGTAGTAATTTTCTTTACTCCTTAAATAAAGAATGAAGCAGCATAGGGGACTGATAACCCTTGCCAAGTGCAGAGTGAGGACAATCTTCCTGTTGGGAGCTACCTTCTGATACTTTCCTTTCCTCAGGTTCCAGGAGGTAGAGGCATATATATCTGCTTTAGCCTGCTGGCCCTCATTCAGTGATCTAGCAGTTTTTGTTCTGGTTAAAAATTCTGAGACAGTAGGTAAATTACTGTAGGACTTACACCCTAGCTATCTGTTTACTGCTATTTCTCTTTATGAACCCTGAGGGGTCCCAGAGTTTTCTGCCAAATAGCTACAATAGTATATTCAAAGTTAGCAGGGTTGGATTTTTTTGTTTGGTTTTTGTTGTTTGGGTTTTTTTTTTTTGGTTGGGTTTGTTTTGTTTTGTTTTTGAAAATAATATATTTTTAAAAGGGTCTTCTGAATGTTCTGGGAGAGCTTGAGCAATTTTTGTTTTTTAACCCAGCATCCATTTCCAAAATATCTGCACTCTGAAATCTGTAATCACCATGTATTTAACCCAGTAGGGCTTTTGACTGATTAGTAATTTGGTAGATGTCCAGTGTTATGCCAGAGTTTTAGATCTACAGGGTTTAGGACAGGGGGCACAGGAGAAGCCTTCCCTTATTAGATATATTTACAGAAAGGCTGACGGCTTCTTTCTTAAAATCCCAAATAATTTCCATGCAGTGGAAAGGTTGCAATTCTGTATATATATTGTAGGCTATTATTGGTGTTCAGACATCTGCCATAGATTCAGGTATGGTTTCCCAGCAAGCTTAAGACCACGCTGCAGCTCAAAACAATGGTCTTGCCTGCAATATATTGGTGAGTTTTCATGTGGGTCATCTAGGTATTCTGAGTTAGACCTGGCTGGATGAGTGCTACAGGTGACAGGAAGGCAGGAGTAGGCATGGAGGGAGGAGCCAATGCCACCTTTAGAGGACACAGTGCATGGCTTGTTGGGGTGGCTGAGTGTGAAGCTTCAGGTTCAGGACCAGACTTAGGTCAGACAGCAGGATCTTTGCCAGTACTGCGTGTTTTTACCAGTTTCTGCCTTGCACTGGCTGTGCTGTTTGTCTTGTTTACCTAACACTTTGTGAATTGTTTCTTTCATAAGATCATGGGAACTTGTATCCCTCATATTTTTCAAATTCCTATTACCTAGGCTAGATGAGTGAATGCCTTTACTGTCTTTCTTCTCTTTGCTTTTGGATTGACTTCTCTGTCAGTCTTGAAGAATTATGTTGTTTTCCAGCAATGCATTCTCTTTGACTTTTCTAATTCTCATGTACTGTGACATGCCAAATTGATTGAAGAGATCTCAAATTGTTTTCTCTATCAGAACATGAGGAAACTTTTCCTTGGTTTTACATTTAGCAGTTCTTATAGAGAAAGATTAGACCATTAAGTAGAAGGCAAGAGTGGTGGATCATCTTTTCTAGCTTAATGCAAACTGTGTCCACTCATGGATGTTTTAAAAGCTGTCTTGAGCTGGATTTTGATTGTCTCTGCTCATGGAAGTCATGTTAATTACAAGTGACTCTGAGCAATAAGGTTCCATAGGTATCTATTGTCAGACTGAGCAATTGCATTAAGAAATCACCCAAAGTGAAAGTGCAGAGAATATGAGAGGTGATTTATTTGTTTCAGTTGCTACTTCAATCATTTTCTTATTGTGTATACAGTTACAACAAACAAGTGGCTGCCTGTGCACAGCTAAAGAGGACAGCTTTAGGGCCTGCTGCACTGTAACTCCATGAACATATACATGAGCTAAGCCAGTCTTGGACAGAATGAGTCCTGTGTCCCTGTCCCCAGGCACCAACTCACGCTCTCAAGTGTATACACATGGGGTGAAATAGGTGGAAGATGCATCCCTTGAGAACTGACCTGAGCAAAACAAAGGCAAAATCTAGTTTTCATCTACATGAGTTCCTCAGTCCTGTTTATTGTAAAGCTGCAAAATACATCTGTGTCTGCCAAAAAGAAATGGAGACATGAAATGGAAGAGAGAGGGGACCCACGAGATGAGAGACTGCCTCTCTGATAGGCAGAGCCAGCTGATCCTGAAACATTTGTTGAATGATGAATTAAGACAAGTGATGGCAAGTCTAAGATGTCCTAAGCCACCTCTGGACACCAGCTCCATCTTTCAGGCAAGTTGTTGTAATTCTGAAGTCTTTCAGCTGCTGCTTGTGCAGCTGAAAAAAGCAGAGTTTAGATGGGGATCGGGGTTTGAAACCAGCTTGAAACCTGTTTGCCCTGGGAGCTCCTAAATGTCTGCCCTCATGAAGAAGGGAGCAGGACCAGACTGGTGGTGATGGGAAGGAGGCTGTAGTTGTTTAGGCTATCATTGGCACTAGAGAAAGGGATCAGCAAACTGAAGGAAGCATGCAGTTGTTCATATGAGAAGGACAGTTATTGTTATAAACACTCTGTTTTGGTTCTTTTAACAATTGGCTTGAAATTCTGTCTCTTGAAATGAAAAGATTTCTCTTTTTCCACTTTGAATGCCAAGCATTCATTCATGTGTTCTGAGTCTGTTTCGTAACTCACATTTTCAGTCACTGGGTATGTCTTTTTACTATTTTTAGTTTTCTTCTGTAGCTGCTGTGTTTCTCTTGACTCTCTCTACTTAGTCATATATGAGTCTATTTTTTTCTATTTTTTCTACTTTTTCATTCACAGAAGCATATGATCTGTTCTGTTTCATCCTTGCACTAGAATGGTTGGTTCTCTTAGATGGTGAAAAAAAGCCAGAAAAAAGCTATGATTTAGGAAGTGATGATATAGTATTTGGCTCTTTACATGTGAAGTTCTCATTGCTAGTAATGGACATTGGAAAAAAGATTAGATAAGAGTAGTGCCCTAACTACTGTTCTCAGTAAGTGTTTCTCTTTAGCAGATAATGCAACTGGTATTGGTTTTTTTTTCAGGAGGATGAGCCACCTTTGCTTTCCACAAGCCATGGTGGTATTGATGTTGGCACTGTAATGACTTGCCATACAACCATTTGCCTTGCAGTGGTAGAAGAGGAATTAGTACAGAGGCTTCCTGGTCCCCAGACCTTGATTTAAATTTCTTCATCTTTAAGCATATTTCTACCCTCTGTCTTGGAGTTATCTTGCTTACCTATTGAGGCAAGTGGTTAAAATGACAGAATGTGAAAGGTGGGAGTAATGAGGAATGTTTACTGTCCAATGGGATGCAAGGTAGTGCCCTTATCAATGTACTTACACTTGTTAACCAGAAAATTATTTTTCTTTGAACATCCTCTGTGGGGGATTGGTTTTCACATACTGCATAATTCTGGTCAGCTGAGCAGTTTCCTGTAACAGTGGAGAAGCCAAAATCAGCTTCCATTCCACTGACACCATTCAGTGTGGATCCATCGGGTAACACACTTGCCTATCATGAGACCTATCCCTGCAAAATAGATGTCTGGTGTAACCATATACTGCTTTGAGCTGCACAGAGTTGGTGTCACACTCTGAAGTCATCATTATTTTCAGAAGGCTTTGCTTGTTCCCTCTGCCTAACCTCTCAAAAATAGACTTATATTAATAATGTTAGAGTAGGCATTTTATGTTGAAACAAATTCCTACTATATTGGCATTTTTGTTCATCAAATAAATGCCCACTATGATGAGCAATAGAACACAGTGTGCACTTATTTTAGAGAAGAGATTCTTAGTTTTAAATTATTCACCAAAACCTTCTTTGTTTCTGCCAGTATCAGATAGTCTTTAAGTAGTAAATGAATGCTGAGTAGGTCTAAAGAAAAGCCTGTCAAGTGATCAATAATTGAATTCGAAATCTTCATCAAGAGCAAGATTCTAACAAAAATGAAGGGAGTCTTCCTTCATTTGTCAACCTTTATAATTGAGACTGAAGTAGAGTTTTAAATTAGATTTTTCCTCTGGTGGGCACTATTCATGGTGGGTGTTTGTGATGGTATGGTGTTATCCCTGCTATTGATGTTTTTTTCATGCTCAGTTACTCAGACTTCCTGTGCTGCTGATTTTAATTCCACAGGGAGGTACAATGGCATAAGAAGTTGTGTGTGCTGGCACAATGAGAAATGTTTTATGAATGGATTATGACAAAGATGCACTTTCATGGCAACTAGAGAGGCTATGAAATTAACAACTGATCACCTCACTTTTCAATTAATCCACACTGTGACAGGCATATTGCTGCTCAACTTTGCTGGTGAGGGAAGACTCAGTTACTGGGAGAGATTCTTCCATCAGATCCTGTCTTCATTACCTGCTAATTTTGTATTTAACCTGGGTTTTCCACTTCCACATGGGATGTAGAGTTGCATCTAAAGCAGCTGTCAGAGCCACACATGAAAGTGCTGTCATGAGCTGCTTTGGTGGCTTTTTATCAGCTGTTATTGCCAGGTGTTGTCACTGAAGGCAAGTAGTCACACAAAGCAGTAATGAGTCTTTTAACACCTGCCTGCAAGCCTCTGGGCACTCATTCCAATGCACTGCTTGCCTGTGCTAGCTCACTTTGCATCACTGGCCTGACAGGGGAGACGCAAAACCTTGGTGTCTAGTATCCCAACCTGCCTACAGTCTCCTAATTTTGATTCATCTCCACATTTTAAGCAGCAGAGTAGTGGGCCCTCAGAAATCCGAAAATCTTCGTACAAATTGCTTGACTGCAGCAGCTCATCAGATGCCTGGTGTTGGTCTGAACAGAAGAGGGCAAAACCTGCTCTTTAGTAATGAAGGAGGAACACCGAATATCAAGCTGCTGCTGTTTTACCAGAGGATTGGGTATTCTGAAGATGAGTGTAGAAGAGATAGAGGCTGAGCAGGTAGTGGCTGGAAATACAATGGTAAAAAAATCTAGTGATGAAATGGAATTCTCTGATCTCCCCTGGGTGCAAAGTTAAAGGTATCCGTGTTGAGCATGACATCTTAAAGGATGCCACTCAGGCAGCCAGCAAAGGAACACAGAGAGGGACAGTGGGAGGTAAGTGGCCTTCCCCTGCCTTGCAAAAAATTCAGCTTTCATATACAAGATGTATATCACACAAAGACTATGAGCAGCACAGATTAGCACTCGATCTCACAGGGTGAAAAAAAGCAGGCAGTTGTGTTTATTCCTGTTTCAAAGGACAGTTTCAAACATAAGATGTTTGCCAGATTCTGCACCTGGGATGGGGCATCCCTGGATGTGTGGATAGACTGGAGAATGACAGGGTGGAGAGCAGTGCCAGGGAAAGGGATCTGGGGGTCCTGGCTGATGACAAGTTGAACTTGTGTCAGCAATCCCCTGGAAGCCTGGAGGGGCCAGTGTGTCCTGGGGGACATTGAGGACATCAGGGACATCTGGCATTGTCAGCTGGCCAAGGGAGGGGATTGTCCTGCTCTGCTCTGTGCTAGGGTGGCCTCACCTCGAGTGCGAGGGGCAGTTTTGGGTGCCACAATAGAAACTATTGGAGAATGCTCAGAGGAGGGCTACAAAGATGAAGGGCCTTGAGGGGAAGCCATGTGAGGAGCAGCTGAGGACACTTGGTCTGCTCAGCCTGGAGGAGACTGAGGGGAGACCTCATCACAGCCCACAAGGTGAAGTGGAGGGGCAGACACTGATCTCTTCACTCTCATGACCAGTGACAGGACTTGAGGAAACAGCATAAAGCTGAGTCAGGGGAGGTTTAGTTTGGATATTAGAAAAAGGCTCTTCACCCAGAGGCTGGCTGGACCGGACACTAGAACAGGTTCCCAGAGAAGTGGTCAAAGCACCAACCTGAGTTCGCAAAGAGTTTGGACAACACTCTTAGGCACCTGGTGTGACTCCTGTGCAGGGCTGGGAGCTGGGCTTCAGTGATCCTTGTAGGTCACTTCCACCTCAGGATATTTATGGTTGTGTGATCTTGAAAGTTTGCCCTCAGTGTTCTGTTTAGAAACTGCACTATTGCTCATTTGCCAGTGGTTCTTCCATTTTCTTCTTCCTTCATCCTGATCACATTTCTCAGACTGTTTGATTCAATTATGAGGTGGCAAGTAAAATTTTACTGTTGGGTAGACTTTTCCATGTGACCACAGTTACAGCTCTCAGTTGGTAGAGTGGCTGTGCTGGGATTGTATATGCTACTTCTCTGAACTAATTTCTGAGGTCCCTATTTGCTTCATGCACTTCAAAATAGCTTGAAAATGGAAAAAAAAAAAAAAGAAGGAATCTAGCACTTCACAGCAGGTGAATTAGTTGGCCTTTTCAAAATAGGAAGCATTTTTAGACTTAAAACACTTTGTTGCCCTCTTGATCAAATCTAAATTGCCAGGTGCCTGCATGCTTCCCTACCTGCTCAAATCACTTGCTTATTTGCACAGCCTGTAGGTCCTAGCATATCAGGCTGTTGCGTAGCTGACTTAATTTCTTTCTGGAGAGGAACAAGACAGAATTTTTCACTTGCTTAGACATCCAGACAGTGCTTCTGCATCTCGTGTCCCTCTGTAGTTTGCAGTCTCTGTCCTCTCACTTAGCTCCTTCACTTCAAGGTAGAGAAAGATTTTGGTGGTAAAAATGGAACCTCACACATTTTAAATTGCTTTTATTTTTCTTTGATTTTAGTACGTAAGGGTCAGATATCATAGTACAGTGCAGCAGATCTAAAAGACACCATCACATGTGAAAGCCAGTTTCTTTCATTTTTCCCTCTCTTCCCCTCTTCCTACTCTTCCTCCTGTCATCAACTGCATGCATTTCTCCCCTTTTCTTTCTTGGCAGTCCTCTTGCCCTTGGTAGGCCAGTTCATCTTGCTGAACACATAAACCCCCTCATTCAACACAAGCAAGTAAATATCCTTCTGAGGATTTAGTGAGCTAGAGCAGCTCAATCTGCCAAGCCATGCAAAAGATGGAACAGGAATTCATAGAAAGGAATGGTGGAGGAGGCAGCCTACTCCTTATATCAGCAAGATCTGGCTCTTAGATCTGGCCAGCTGCAAAGTGAAACCTTACCTGAATGGAAGCTTGCAGAAGTCTGAGAAGGGCACTGTGTAGCCATTGTTGCTATGTCTTCTACTAATTGACCTCTCCACCTCCTTTACTCCAACAACTGTTTTGAATAATCAGAAGTTAATTTTAACTCCGAATTCCTTCCCTGAGGATAAGTCCCTGTAAGCATAACTCTCAGTAGACAGAAGATTAATGGCAGAATGAGTAAACAACAGGAGCTGGTGAACCTCAAAAAGAACAAAGATGGCACTAATGTGTCGTCTAATCCCTAGGAACGGGTCCTTCTCTCTATTATATTTGCACATACTTTGACCAAGTTAGGCAGCTATGCCTTTAACCTCGAGGGTTTTCAGTGCACATGGAAAAAAAGGAGGCTATTTATTTTTGTGTTATGCGTATAAGTATTGTATCTCTATACAAAGCAGCAACCTCAGTGCCTCATGCCGCAGCCCAGGCATATGACTTTGTCCTGCTTTCCAGCCACTCTGAGCGTACTAGAAAAATTGTATTCCTTACCATCTTTGCTCTGGCAGCTGTATGGCTTGCTGGAGCTATGTACAGCATGGGCAGGTGTGAAGCATGACAAATGTGTGTTAACATTTGGGAGTGTGAACATACTGTGGAAGAGTAGGCTACCACGTGTGAATAACTCTGATTAATTACCTTTGGCACTGAAAAAAAGCTAAGACAAGAGTTTTTGCCTTGTGCCTCATGCACTGCACAGTACAGTACATGTGTGCTGTCCCAGTACATTTTTGCTCTGCCTGACAATTGGTGCTGGGAAAATAAATAATTTCTGTAGCTACTATACTGCAAACTTACTGACTCTTCATGGTGAGCTACCAAAGGGATGAGCACAGGCAAAGCCAACCTTCCATATGGATGCCATTCTTCCAATCTGGAAGTGGGGGAAGAAGTGAGTGATTTGAAGGTATTTGTACTGTTATGTGTCCCTGCCACACTGCTGATGTCCTTGGTGTTTCTCTGAGCAGGGAGACTTCAACACATTCATGTATCAAAACAAAAACTGTTCGTTTAAGTCAGCTGCATTTTATGATCTTGTATAGCACTACTCTGCTTCCAGCCTGATGTCCTTGGAGGATATTGCTGTAGGCATATTTAAACTGCAGGCATCTCTCCTCCACTAGATTCTCAGCAGACAGGGATTAGGATGCAGTACTTGGCTGAAGCTGTCCTGCTGACAGATTGCAGTGACCTTGCTGTGACTTCTGCCCTGATCTCACTGGCACTGCTGGAATTTGACACACTAGAACATGAGATACTGGCTCCATTATGCCACTAATTGGTATCCAGAGCATTGTGTTCCTGCCTCCTTCACCATCTGATGTAGGTGGCAGATAGTTCTAATTTATCTTTGCCATGTGATTTAGAAGGCTTAAGTCTCTATCATCAGCTAGTTGATGCCCTTATCCTTTCGTGTGGCTGTCTTTATCATATACAGGTGTAGAACTTGACACAGGCTTGTATTGTAAGCATGCTTGGTCTCCTTATTGCTGGCTCTTCTGGAATGAAAGAAATTTTTTTTTGCTTTTTGAGCAATAAATATTTTTCTCATGCATCTCCAGAGTTATATCTTAAAATATTTTCTCTATTTTTCTAATGTACAACAACATAATAGTTTATTTCTGCAAGATTATCTATTTTTGGACTGCATAGCTTAATTTTATCTATCAGTGTTGTGGAAGGCAAGACATAGGAAAAAATCATATTCTTAATCAAAATACTTCAGAGATTGCTTTGAAGGATGGGTTTTTTTATCTTTATAATTATTTATTTTTTCCAAAAATCAGAATGCTGGATAAAAATATCAACAAACTGAAACAGAAAGCAGTTCCACATGGCATGATGTCTACAACACTGCTTTTCGTTATGGAAAAAAAAAAAAAAGACAGTAGTTTTCCGAAGTCTAGTTCTGTCAGTCCTACAAGTTGGAATTTCATGCTGTTAACTTAATCATTAAGGAAGTTTATGACCGTGAAGAATATGACTTGCAAATGCATTAGTATCAAGGGGGGACAAATGACAAATCTGGCCCAGAGGGAGCACAGTGAGTAGCTGTTAGCAGAGAACTACCTGACACAATTAACAGAAAAATAAGTTGTGGATTTAATTACTCCAGATCTGCCAGATGAAGGTAAAAGCTATTTATTTCTGTTATTGGTAAGGTACCAATGGTTAAATCTGCCAGGAACTTGAGCATTGTCGAAGTGGCTTTTACCTTGCAGGATCCTGCCTCCCCAGGTGGAATTCACAACCTGCTGTTAGACCCTGTAGCTCCATGGCAACCCATGGAAAAGCAGATTCTCAGTAAAATAAAAAGCAGTCTGCAGCTACCTAAGATATCATACATGAAATGCTGAATTACACAGCAGGTCTGAACCCCACTTATTTTTCTTGGTTTATGCTAGGCTGTGGGAGTATGCCTAGGCTAAATGAAAATCTATCCTCTTTTTAGATGCTAAAGTGTGCCCTTTAGTAATGGGGTAGATGACCAGTGTTTCCCAAAAGTTAGAGCATGGATAGGCTGTGGGTGATTCTGGACAATTCACTGCTGGGGAGGTTCTTCTTCATCCTCAATCCAAGGACTGCTCATACCTTTTACACTAGGCTGCCCACATGACACAGTCCTCCATCTGAAGGGTCTGAATTCTTGTGTGGACACAAGAATTTTCAGATCTCAGAAGCAGGCTAAGGACAAATGATAGGAGAGCTTGCAGGACAGCAGAGCAATTGTCAGCATAGGTATGAATGCAGTTCACTCCTGAGCTGGTTTACTATAACTGTGCCAGGTTTGTCCTGTCTCTGAACAGGTAGTAGGTGGCAAAGTATAGAAGAGAAGTTCTGATAATATTGACGAGGTGAATTAAAGACTTGTAAACTATACTAATGAGGCTACTCCAGAATGGAGATCAAGAAGGAATCTTCAAAGAGTTTAACGCACAGGACATGTAAAAGGCCAAGCTCTCTTTTTTACACTTCCATCTCACTGATTATTTTTAACTAGCCTACAAAACCCGACAAGCAGAACAAGCTTTTATTGGGAAAAGATAGCTTTTATTGGGAAACACTGAAGATTGATTTCCTGAATTTTACTGGCTCCCTTTTAGAGTACAGATGCATAAAACTGGAGGTTGTATTTATTTCTTCAATAAAGATGTGGTAGAGATCTGCTTGTAAAAATCTTCTCTTTTCCTTGACCTTAGTAACATGACCTACACTGGGGATAGAAAATCCTGCATCAGAGGTTGTCATCTGTTGAATACAGCAGTTAGAGTTCACAATGCTTTTCTATAGTGGTTGTACAGCTGAATTGAAAGCTTTAGGCCGCTACACTGAATGACGATAAACTACTGCGCAGTAGTTCAGTGACTTAAGGAAGAGTTATACATGCATTTTACCTATTTTTTTTTCTTGGATTTAGGTGATAAAAGAAGAATTTCCTAGGTGAGATTGGAGAGCTTGTCAATCACTTTGCTGGTTTCCTAAAACAATTAGCTGTTTTGTGAGTTTTCATTATTGTTGCTTCTTGAAACAGACTTAGAGATTTTTACGGTCCACTTTGCTCTTGTGTCCAAACTCCTGTGAAGTATCTGTTAATTTCTCATAGCATTTTCCTTGGCATTTCCCATGTCATTGCAAGTATTTGTAACGTAGAAGAGAGAGGGGTTTTGGTTTTGTTTGTTTTACAAAGGAAGAGCCTTAGTCAAAAGACAATTGCCAAAATCATCGTGAATTGGAGGATTCTTTACCAGACAGTCATACACAGCAGTGTACAGTGGTATATTAGGGTGCCCCATTCAAACCTATCAGCACAAGATGGCCTGATTTATTTTCTTGGATGTTGGTTAGCCTTCTTTTCAAGAGGTTATATTTCTATAGACTGGGACCTTAGGCTGTGGTTCCACAGTATGAGGCACTTTGTGGTAGTGACAGATAACAGGGTTTCTGCTTCCTTCTCCTTGCCTCCATGTACTCTTTCCTTCCTCTGCACTGCAAGGAGCTAGCCTCTCAGTCAGCCAGTGCAGAAGTCATGAGCCAGATCAAGGAACTAATCCATTGTGAAAATTGACCTTTGCTTTGTTTTTAACTCTGACTGGCTCTTTTGTGGAGTTTGCAGTAGGGTTTCAGGAGTGGTGGTGCAGATGTGGTGTTTCACAATGAAGTTGTGAAGCACCTGCTTGGCCTTCAATGGGAGATGAAGATGGGACTCTAGGATGGGACTTTTTGCTGAAAATTGGTTACTGTGAAACTATAGTCTCAAATTTTTCATCTTCCCTAGCAAGAGCAGAGCCCTATTCTTGCTTCCTCCTTTGGCTTACATAAAAGACACCCTGCACAATTACTCTTTAACTATCTTTTTTTGGTGGTGTTTTTCTTTTTTTGTGGGGTTTTGGGATTTTTTTTGTGGTTTTTTTTTTTTTGGTAAGGCCACTGTGAGAGCATTCTAGGTTCACACTGTGAGCAGATTGAAGTTTTTTATTCCACTATTGACCACTAAGGTATTGAAAGCACACTGGTTATTCCCTAATTCCTAAGTTCAGGTGTTGCTGAAACAGTCATTTTTATTGAATTGCCTAAGCATAGCATGGCCAAAGGTTGGGAAGTTGTAAAACCACAAGTGGCTAAAAATTCTCCAACCTAAAGACATGTGTGAGGAGTGATAAACCTATCATCAATAGCTTTGTAGGTGGAATGACAGATTCTGTTAATCATTGTAAATATTCTGCTCTGAAGAATTCAGATACTGTCACCAAGGAGTGGTCCAGTCCACCTCTCATTAAGATGAGGAAACTGCCCTACTTCAGAGGACTGGTGCCAGACTCTCAAGGTACAACCAGTTAGCCTGCATTTCTGGCGTGTGGACCCTTTTCTGCACCCTTTTGAGGAGAGCAAACCAAAGGGGATTCTGGCTTAAACAGGAGTTTCCACAGACCCAATCATAATCCCACAATCCAGGGCAGAATCTTTCAGTTCTGTATGGATTGTGAATTCCCCCTAGCCTTGGTACTGTGAGCGTTCCTCCCTAACATATCCCTTCCTGGATCACACAGGGTAACAAACCTGAGCCAGATGATGAGTGGGCACATGATCCCATTCCAATTGAATGCATTCTCGTGTGGATATTGGCTTTGTGTGTTTAGTCACACTTTAGAGGGCGCTGTGCAAAGATGGGCAGCACTTGATCTGGTATAAAACCTGCCAGGATTTTAAATTCAGCAGAGTGAATTTACACTGGATGAGTGCCTAATGTCCCGTGGCCGTGGCACTTCTGTGTCTGTTTCCTGTTGCTGTAGTGGAAAGTTTACCATATTGTTGAAGGTTTGTAGACCAGAAAAAGTAGGGCTGGGTGCATTTAGGGCAAGGAATAGTGAGAACATTTCTCTGATAGGTGGAGAGGATCTGGTTTTGGAGTGGGTAATCAGGGAGCTTCATGAAAACTATGCTGTCAGTAAAGACGTGGAGCGAGGGATGGCTGGATTCAAAAAGGCAGCCCTCTAATTAATGAATGAAAGCAGAATGTGGGTCTGTCTCACATTACAGACATGTCCAAGAGTAACTGGATATAAAGGGTATATAGAGGATACTGCTTTAAACACCCTACTTCATTGGTTTTATCAGGTCAGGGGAGATGTAGCCAGTGACTGTTACTAGAGTAAAGAGGTGTGTACACCCATATGTACAAATGCAGGCAAGACCATGTCATTGTCTAAGAAACTTAAATTATCTATGTCTAGATGGGTATGATCTGTACTTCAAAGGTTCAAACTGGAAGCACTAACAAATACAGTTTAGTTACTATCCTTGGAGCCTGGTTCTCACTCAGCACTGCCTGCTATCAACAGCTATCTGCTGCCTACCATTCCCTGATCCCTAAAAATAGACAGAGATAGAGGCAATATGAACTGAAACCATAAAAAGACAGGATCGATTTTTTTTTCTTTCCAGAGGAAAACGAAGGAGGCGTAGCTAAAAAGGCAGATGTAGGCATGGAGAGTTTGGCTTGTTACCTTTAGAGGAAAACATCAAACATTTACTCAGAGCCTAGAGATTCCCAGATATGTTAATCTAGGAAGGAAGGTAAATTAAAAAATAGAGCCGGGAATAATTGTTTTAAGTAGGGTAGGTATATCTCAAAATTACTCAACTTTCCTGAGAAGTGTTGCAATCTCCACTTCAGGCTGGCCTGCCCCTCCCACCTTGCAGGTGAATACTCTTGGGAGCAAGGATTTGAGAAGCTCCTTTGCTGGATAAGCAAGGAGCTTGGCTGAGAAAATATTATTTCTAATGCTGCATTTGTAACTTTGATAAGATCTCCACAGCAACAGAAGTTGCTGAATAGGGCTGGTCATGACATTTTGACAGAAGTGTTCCACTAGAAAATGCTATTTTAGTGCATAAGTGTTGGAGAGAAGGATTTGATTTTGACAATATTTTGGTCTGAAAAAAAATGGAAAAAATCTGAAAAATATCACAGAAGGAAGAGGCTTTTCTCTTTTTTTCAGCCTGTAGTCTTTCCTCCTGGGACCTTTCATGTCAGGAAACAAGACTAACATATTTTCCTTTTCTATTTTGGGATTGGTGGTTGAATTCCCAGTTTGTCTTCTCTTTTCGACTCTTTATTTTAATGCTATTAATAAAGGCTCTAATCAAAACAGGAGATAAGAGAAGCTACAAATCTTCAAATATCTAAAGTATCTACTTTAGGAAAGAGAAATTTTGAGATAAAGCAAAATAATATACTGGAAGAGTGTACTATAATTACTACCCCATTTTATTTTTAATAGTTAATTTTATACCACATAGCCTAAAATCTCAGATCAGAACTGTTTTCTTTATTTATCTTCATCCCTTCTCTGTACCCTGAACTCCTAATGTAATGATGGCCAGAGACATGTCACTGTATATCATATCTTCTCACTAACATAATTAGTTTCACAGAGGAAAGGTCTTGGGACTGCAAGTGCTAACCCAGTAATTTGTCTCTTTTCCCAGTGATGGCTGCTCATGAAACTAGTGCAGCAAATGGTATGGGTAATAAATGTCTCTGCAGAGCAGTTCTCAGTTGTTCCACTTCATGACTCCTTATTTGCTCTTTCAGTATTAAGAATACAAATAAAATGAAACATTCTTTGCAGTCAGACAAAGAGACATAGAAATAAGCACTATCTTCAGTAAGAATGTTATTTCTAAGAGCTTCTCATGGGATTTTTAGAAATGTATTCGGCAATCAAGATCGTTAGTCAAATGTGTTGATTAGTTCTGGCGCTTTACTGCCTGCTGTCTGTAGTGGCCATTTCAGTACCACCTCTCCTCACACTGCTCTGTTGCTGAGGTTACTGAAGGTTACCCTTGGGCCTTCCCCTGCTCCCCCCACACTTGCTGCATCTCCCTGAGAATTGTCTTTTTCAGGGTTTCACAGCTGAACACGGGACATTACCCTGCAGGGCCAGGGGGTGCCTCCATTCCTGGTCTAGTGCCAGGTGAGCTTGCCTTTGTGTCACAAGTCCACAGAGGTGTTGCAGGGTCGGACTGGTCTTCCTCCACAGCAGTGGCCTGTTTTTCAGGCTCGTAGTGGCTCAGTCAGCCACAGCAGGTGTCCCCAGCTGGAGCCTTCTAGCAGTGCTGCAGCTATGTCAAAGTGGTACACATAACAAAATCCTGCGAGAGGATGGGAAGCAGATATTTTGGGGATTGTTAGACACCCCAACACCTCCTCCTGTGCTTGCCCATTGGCCACCACAGTCAGAAATTGCTGCTGCTACTGCCAAGAATGCACACCTCCTTTTCCAGGAGCCAGTCATCACCATCACCACCAAGCTGTGCATATTTGCCTGGTGTGGACTTACCATGCAGCAATGTGCCATTTCACTGGAGGTGATTGCACCACATAAAATGTGCTGGGAATGGTAATAGGATTGGTCAAATGAGGTATCTGGGGAAAGCGTTAGCTTTCTAACTGGAATAGCCAAGGTGATCAAAAGGACAGAGGCGAGCAGAGAGAGAAACAGCTCAAGGTCATACAGCATGTTAGCAGCAGAGCTGGGATGAGCATCCTCCATCCTAGTTATCAGTCCTATTGTAGACTTATGCTTTAGGTTCAGTGGGCTTACATCTACTTGGGATACATTTTTCCAGGAAAACATTGTCCCTACTTACCTCGAACTACGTCGCATGGTTTGCACTCGTTGTGGCCACTCAGCATCTTGACTCTGGTGTTAAAACTGGCAGAGGCAGATAAAATTCTCTTTGTCAAAGCTGACGGATGGAAAAAGGTGGAAAGCCAACAGTGAATGCCAACTCTGATAGGAGGCTGACGCAAAAGAGCCTGAGGAATCATATAGGATTTCTGCCCTGGTTATATCGTGGGGAATGTTTTTTGTAGGTGCTCAAACTGACGTACATTGTGTTTTGGCATGTGTTTGTCAGTGCTCTTGTTTTATAGCCTGGCTGAAGGCTCATTGACGGATGGCACTCAAGAGAGCACTTTTTATAGGTGTCAGATATAGTTTCTGAAAGGAAAAGGTGCTTGGAGTTGGAGGGATCTGATGCACTGCCAAACCATTTTGTAAAAGGTGCTTTAGTGATACTTTGTACTCTTCAAAAAGGGGAGGTATGTGGGAGATGTATGAGGGGCATCTGCTCTCATAGATTTAGAGTCAGCAGTGATTCTTATAAGTGAACAGTAGTTATAAAATAAAAGAACAAGAAAACAGGAATTTAATTGGGCATATACCCTGTGTCCAGGAGAGGCAGGGCTTGAGCAGTGCTTGTCTAACCTGATGTTCTGGAGAATGGTTACTTGTCATAGCTTGGCCAATTTCTTAGCTGGAGACTGAGTCTGTTAGAAGTGAACCCAAGTGTAGGCTGTCAATTACTCCTTAGCAACATTCTCCTTTGCGGGACAGGGACCTCAGGGCTGACCCATCACCCCAGTTCAGGCTGTGCCCTAACCAATGGGGCACTTTCCAATGAGACCCAAACATGATAGGCATAGCTAGGTGCTGGTAACAGGCTCTAACAACAGCTCCAGACTGGAGGAGTGATGACCCAGATCCAGGATTCATCCAGGGTATCCATCTGGGCACACAAGGAGATGAAGCCAGAGACAAGGTTGGAGACAAAACTGCGGAGTGGATCTGAAGTCCAGGCAAGAGACAGGTCCAGAGGCTGGCACTCCTGTGACATCTTTGGCTCAGGGACTGATGACTCTGGACTGAGTTGAAATGGAGTCCTAGATCCTGGGCAAGGTGGTGGGAGAGGCCCCAGGTGAGTTTCATCAACACCAGTAAGGAATTTGGTGCACCTAGGACCCTTACAATGAAGTGTGGTTTAGCTACAGGATGCCTCACATGCAGTGGCTGTCCAGGTTTACCAGAAGTAACAAGGCATTAAATTCTTTCTTCAGGAGAAGTATCTGGATCTCAGTGTGGCTGCTCTTTCTAGATGTGAGGCTGAAGGATTTGCAGACTGACTCCTTCCCACATTTTTGGGAGTCAAGACACATCAGTTCAGCCATCTCCAGTTCTGAGTCTTCTGGTTGGCCTGTGTTCTGAGTAGCAGAGATTCAGGCTTCCATCTGGGGACAAGACAGCAGACAGGCTGAAAAACAAGCATAGTCAAGGGGTTTATTAAGCACAGGCACTTCACTCTTTACATGCTTCTTTACTAAGTAGCTGTACATATCTCTGAAAGAACACAGGTCCATGAAGTACCTTTTGTGGAAGTCTGTGGCAGAGACAAATATAGAATCCATTTATTCTTGGAAGTATTCAGCTGTGGAATGATGCTTTCTGTTCTGGAAGATATAAATCTACTTTACCACATGCTTTACAACTTCTGCAGAAAAAGAAGCAAGCCTAGAGAGCCAATAGTGCTCTCTGGAAAGCATCTCTGTGTAAGATCTGGTGTGAACTGAATGAGGTACAGGGTCTTTGCAAACCAGTGGTATGTATTCTTGCATACTGAAAGTTCCTGAAAAACTATATTGTAAATAAAATATATTTTATTTCAGGGAAAATGAAGATAGGGTGATGCAAACAACTGCATGATTTCCTTGTTCTCTTCCACAGTCTCAGATTTTTTTTCGTGACAGGTTTGTTGTGTGGGACTTCACAGGGCTTAAGAGGAATAGAAAATATTTCACAGTACAAGGCCTACTTTATGAGATTTTTAAACACTAAGAAGCATCTGCACCAAGATGGCAATTATATGGATACCCTGTGTGAGCCATCTGAAGCCCTTAGGTTAACTGTGTGCCCTCCCCAGGGTGTAGGGAGTTTGTTTGCCTGTGTCATGTTTGCTACAGCAGAATTGTGAGATGCCTCCTCTGAAGGGGACCACATCTTAGAGGGCTTTGATCCCTCTACCTTGTGTAGACAGTTTTTCATCTTCACTCTGACCTTTTTCACTCCTCCAATACTCAATCCTTAAGATTGTTGTCCCAAGCTACCCTCTTCCATGTCTCCTCTCCTCTCATGTATGTGAGAAAAAGTTCTCTTACACCAGGCTATTCCCTGCTAAGCTTCAAACTTCTATCTCCAAATATGGGGATATAAAAGCTCCCAAAGAAAAAGTTAACCTTTGTTCTTTTATATGAGCAAAATGTGGGCAAAGCAGACTTTTATTTGGATTCATTTTTACACATTGTTGCTCCATTATGACTGATACTGCCTCGAAGCAGATGTCCAGATGGAAAATTTAAGCTACAGAGATGGAGATCTGGCAAAGTACTCAGAACTAAAAAAAAACACCATTGAATGGGAATTGTGAGACAATGCTAATTATAGGTGTGGCAAGCAGCTGTAACAACCAACATGGCAATTCCTGCTGTTTCTCTCAGTGTTTTGCAATTTAATACTCCTACCCTCAGTTGCCTATTTTAGAGCAAATGCACACTAGCAATTCACAACCAGGTAATGCTTGTAAACACCTGGAACAGAGATTATCCTAAAATGCGAAGTAAAGGAAACACTTTCCCATGTGACTGGGATGCTGTCTGTTCCTGACCTCTCTAATGAATGGAATTTAGGGAAATCAATCATTAGAGGGAGGAGAGGAAGGAAACTCAGGGGAGAAGGTGGAGCAGGACAGAGTGCCAAAGTGTCAGAGCCAGCAGAATCAGTAAGTGCACAGACAAAAGTAGGACCTCAGATTTACAGTAAGCAAGAAGCAGAATCAGTGTGTGAATAAAAACCAGTATCAGGATAATCATATAACTATGTTTTGAGATTAATAAAACCCACCAACAAACATGCTTGGTGGTTCTATCCTGTTCAGAGAAGCTGCTGTCTATCCCTGAAATTATGACAAGGAAGATCAGCTGTTATTTTTGAATGATAATAAGTAGTTTCCCTAAATAGAGGGCAGGTGGAGGAAATCTATCCATGAAGAACTAGACTGAGTCTATCCACAAAGTGTTGAACTGAAATCTATGACTCTAATATAAAAAGAAGAAAACAAATATAAATTTTTGTATCCTTGTATCTATTAGTCCATGATTCTGCTGAGTATATTTGCTCAGCTCATCCCATCTGCCTCTACTTTCTGCATATGAAATCCATGAGAAGGTTCTGCAGGTTTTTTGGTGAGAAGAGGCTTCAGAACTCAAAGATGCTACATGTAGCAGCTCATAAACCTTAGTTATGCAAGCTTTAGGATGTGGCAACAGGTAGTAATTTAATATAACTTCACTGGTTTTAGTATACTCCTGTAATCAGAACAGTATTATCAGACTGACCAGCATGAACAAAAAAGACATTTGTGTCAATTGTCGTTAACAGTTCTTCATTCACTTTAATGTCACAGAATATTCTGAGTTGAAAGGGGCGCACAAGGGATCCTAAAGTCCAGCTCTTAAGTGACCCCACACCCATGGCATTACTAGCACTATGCTCTAACCAACTGACCTAATCTCAACCCACTTCCAGATGTTGTAAAAATAGATTGCATTGCATCTGGATGGAGTAGGTAGCATGACAAAAATTAGTGTGGATGTGCTGTGTGACAGTCACTTTTAAAAGAGTTTCAGAGTTCATCACAGTAGTAAGGTAAAGCAACAGTGTGATCAGGAGTGGTTTGGGGAGAGGAGAGGGGAAGGGAAAAGGGAAACAGAGTGATATATTGTAATGACAGTTACATTCCTTTCAGAAGCTACATTGAATTTTGTAGTTAATGTTTTTTTCATGGCAGAAAATCACCAAGTTTCTCCTGAATATAAACCCTGTAAAAGTTATTTTAAAAATGTTCATATTCAGAGTAGAACAAGAAAAGAAGATACGGAGGACTATGGGGGTTGGGAATCCACCCAGGTTAAGGGGCACTGGTGGCCTTTGGGAGTCTTTAGCTGCCTCAAAAATGATGTAGTTATGCTTATAACTAGAGAAAACACACAATTTAAAGCAGGCATTTCTATATTTCTCTTCATCTAAAAAGGATAAATTAAATAATAGTGAAGAACTATGCATTATAACAGTGTTTTTGAAGTATGTCAAACAGAAATGCCTTACAAATCTGAAAAGTCTCTGAACAGTGGAGATCTTGGAAAGGGACAATATGCAATTGGCTTGGCTGTGGTGTTACAAGAGCCTCTTGCTTGTTGTGGTGTAATTCTTGCTCTGATGGTAAACCATGTTTAATACCCTGCTTGCACATAGATTTTCAGTTCCAGGAAAAGAATTTATATAAACTTCTATGACTCTAGAAAAAAAAAAATCTGATCTTTAGATTGGCTGAGCAAATGGAGGTATTTTCGAAGTGGTTTCAATAACTTTCTGTAAGATAACTGTTGGCTTTCAACTGATAAAGCTTAGTCAGTCATGACTGAAATCAGAGTTATAGAGCTGAAAACTGTCATTTGGAACTTTCATAAGACAGTGAATAGTTCTGATTCTTCCTGAAAAAATAATGGCTGAATACCTGTAAAATCCATTATGTAGTATGAGAAGTGCTGCTAGCATTACATTAGCAATTTTGAGGAGCTGGCTTTGCCAGCCTTTTTTGGCTTTCATGGGAACTTTTCATCTCAGGCATCTCCAACTCTAAGTGCTTTGTATGGTTTTCCTCCCACAGTAAGTTGTAGTGGCTTCACTGAAATAAATTACGTGCCATTTTGAAGTGAAGGGCCATCTATTCATAAAATATTTGATTTTTGCAGAGCTTTGGACAGATTATGGTATGTTTAGGAAGTTCTGATTTTTTTTCATACTTCAGACATAGATAAGGAACTTACATTTCTTCCTTTACAGCTTGAGATGCATCAAGATATTTCTCTGTAAGTGAAGCACACATACTCCTTTTCTGTGAAACGTGCTCCTGATTTGCCACAAAGATGCTTGGTGGCACACTTACCGCTTCATCTTTCATGTCTTGAAATAAGGAATGTATCTTTGGTTGTGATCTAACCAATTTTAAGAATTAGCTAGAATGTAATTTCCTAAATGCTTATGAAAACTTCATTTATGATCATGCAGTTCTGATTTATGATTATGCAGTTCTGAATAATATTTTGCTGTGATAAGTCTTGGTGATTTCCAAAATCAATGTGTCTGTGTTTCTCATGATTCCTCCTGGGGCGGTCTTGTTGCTACTCTAGACACTAAAGCTGTTGTCTCAGAGCCACCAACGTGCCATTGCTTCTGATAGTTGCTCAGCCTGACGTTGCAGGTGTAGGAGTTGTGATTTCTGTTATCTCATTTCAGTAACTGGATTCATGAGTCTCTTTTTATTTTTTTTTTTAATTTTGCAACTTTGGAATTTTTAATTGCTAGTAAAGTTGTCAGAATCATGGAATACTTTGTGTTGAGTGGAACAGATCATCTAGTTCCAACCCCACTGTTGTGGGCAGGGTACCTTCCATTAGATTGGGTTGCTCAGAGCTCCATCCAGCCTGGCCTTAGAGCACTTCCAGGGATGAGCATCCACAACTTCTCTGTGCAGTCTGTTCCACTGCCTCACTACCTTCACAGTTAAAGAATTTCTTGTTTTTATCCAGTCTAAACACACCCTCTTTCAGGTTAAAGCCATTGCCCCTTGTTCTATCACTATGTGCCCTCATAAAAAGGTCATGTGGACAGAAATTTAGTTATGTTTTTGTCTGTAACTTTGTAGAGTGATTAGTCCTTTAAAGACGTGTAAAATCATGGATAAGCACCACTACTAAGGGTTAATTTTGTTATTTACTTCCTTTTACGGTTTCTTACAAGGTCTAAATGAGAGCACCTACTGGACCACATTGTGATGCCCTCCCACTCTGCCTGCCTGCATTCTCTTCTTACAGCAGGATGAAAAATGAAGAGAAAGCAATTTGTACACCTTTCCTCCTTCCTTGTAAGCTGGATGCCAACAAGTGGCTCTGGCTCTTGGTGCACCCCAGGGCAAGATAAAACATGCCAGATATGCCTACACCTGAGATTTACAAAACACTGCTGGTTCCCACAGTATAGATACAACTTGAGAGAATTCTTTGAGCAGATTGCTGTGGTAGCAAAAGGGCCAGAAGAAGCACAGGTATCTGGATTGAATAGGAGCAATCAAAGGCTGGGGAAATAAAATTTATTTTACATTGAGTCTATTGTAATATCAAGCACTCCTTGAGTTCCTTCCTTTTGTCTATTTGGATCAAGGTTTCTGGAATAATGTCATGCCTTTTGTTTCACCACATGAGGAAAAATATGAAAAGAAGAGAAAAATGCTCTGCTCAAGTTTTTATCAAAGGTTTATGTTGAAGTCACTATGATCTGAATCAGAACTCTTTTAAAAAGCATACAGACCCTGAAATATAATGGAAGCAATACTTCTAGATTCTCAGCAAAGGCTGGGTTTATTTATCTCTTTTTCCAAGGTGTTGTGCAACTATACAGGTTTGCTGACAAATCTCATGGTTGGGTTTTGCTTTTGTTCTTAGTTATCAAGAACAAAAATACTTACACATGCTTACAGATGAGGCTGCTGGTGACCCTCACTTTCTGTTTTGTAGTGTTTAACATGCAGTTTCAATGTTTTGAATTTTTGCTTAGCAGGATAAGAGCTCTACCATAACTCTTTTAAAAACAGTTTTCATAGCTGAAATGTTAATTAAAGTTTCTATTTGGGATGCTGAGATTTAAATGCTTCCGAAATAGCTTTACATGGAGCAAAGTAAGAATTAGGACAATGTGAAATATGTCCTGGTGTTGCATCAAAATCAAAATATGGAGTGCTACCAAGCCTACACTTGTGTTGGGTGTGTTGTGTAGTATCCATGGAATAAGATTGTTTCCTTGCAATGCAGGAGACAATTGAATAAAACCCACTTTCTCCCATATTAGCTATTTCCTATTAGGAAACACTGGATATTGTTTTTCATAGCTACACTCTATGAAGTGCATGTTATGATAATTGCTAAGTGCTGTGGTACTTCTTCTTATTTGGTAAATCTTGTACATGTGGATGAGATATTATTTTTCCATGGATATGTTTATATGAATTCCAGCCAGTGCCTCTACCTAGAAAACTATGTCAATGTAATGCAATGGTATGTAAGTTTTGTTTTGGTTCTTATATGCTACACATAACAAGGCTGAATGTCTTCCAGAAGTGCATTAACTGGTGGAATTTTCATCTGCTAGATATAGTTTTCTCTCTCCCATTCATTCTAAAGACGACTTCTGTGCTGTCTTCGTTTTTGGCCTCTTTTAAAATAGTTATATTATCTGTACGTGGTTCTGTATGTATGTGTGTGACTCACATTCAGAGTAGAAAATAGTGAGCTTTGTGCTGGGGATAATTTTCCAGTGGAAACTCATCCAAAAATCTGAAACTGGTCTGAGAAAGCCCTGTTTTCTGCAGAGCTTTTCTTTGGAGATTGAGAATCATGCTGCACCTGCACAATGAAGCTACTGTCTGTTTTTCCTCATCCTGTCTCTCTCTGCAGGCAGCCTTTCAAATAAGTGTCTGGGGTCCCAAACCTCTGAATCCCTCAGGAACAGGGATGCACTGGGAGCAACCCTGCAGATTAAAAACAGGTCTTAGACCTGCACTCATCCAGGAGTGGTTCTCACAGCAGCTGAATCTTGCCCTTGCACACTTGCACTGCTGACTCTGCAGCATACAGTGGTGAGAGGGATGGCAGGACCCAGGTTAGAATGCTCCCAGGAGGAGCCCACACTGGAAGCAGTATTTCTTGTGGAATATCCCTTCTTTCCTTTCTTTCATTCTTTTTCAGGCTGAAGTCTAACACTGGGTCTTCAAATTCAAGTGCTAAAGCTGAAGCAGTGGCTGATATTCATCACACAAATATTAGAGTAGCTCAAGCCCTTTTGGCCAAGCATTACTGCTGTGTAGTTTTTTATCTTTGGGATTTTCCCCCAGTTGGATATTGCTTTTGAACTGTGTTTCTCTTAGGAGCGGAGCTGTCTGGAAAACATGTTGATCAAATTCCAACATAGTTTTTCCAAGAGTGTTTCTTTTGTCTTTTGCTAGCTGCTTCCTGATGCTGTTTATCCAAAACCCCACCTGCTGCCAAGGGCAGTGCTGGCCGTATGAAACATCTCCACAGCCATGAAGCAGCTGTACCTATTAGGCTTAATTTCTGCAATGAATTACCAAGTGTACGTAATTTAAAACCCTCTCTTCTTCTCAGCCTTCCTACTACCACCAGTCATCTCATCTGCAAGCAGAGATGGAACTAGGTTGCCAAGAACTTGCAAGGTTTGCTTTCTCTATAGCAAATTTAGCTTAATGTATGTATGGCTTGCACAAGAAGGATAGTTTTTCGTTTTACCTGCCATATCACATAACCCTGGAATTCATTCTCTTCAGGAATAGCAACAGTAACTATTAAGTTTTGTTTATTTGGGAAAGAAGGGGAAAAAAAGGAAAATGAAGATGAAGCTTGGGAGGGATGCAATAGCATGATACAGTTCTCTAATAAATATTTCAAAATTCCAAACCAGTCTGAACTTGTGACTGACAAGCAAGAAAACTCACACAATTCACATATGCTGTGGATGTTCAGAAGGCTGTATCAAAGGGAAACTGAGAATATAGTTTTGCATTATAGTATTCTGTGCCATATTTGCAACAAGCAATGAGAGAAGAAAAGAGAAACTGAATTGTTTGAAACTACAAGTGGAGATCATAACCATTCCTGAAGTAATTTTTTTTGTTTCATCCAGCAAGCTGGATGGATGGTTTGCCTATCACATTCACTGAATGTCTTGAAGTATCCCTGACAAGGTTTCAATCTTCTGCTTATGCAGACTAATTTAATTTCAAATTGTTTTAGACATTAGACAAATTTTAGCCTCTAAACTGTATCCACAACTGAAAGGATCTGTGAGGACTAATGTAACAATTTGTTCCAAACAGCCTACATAGCTCTTTGGTTCTCCTTTTGTCCAGTATCCATGAAGTTATCCATGAAGGAAGATATCCATGAATCACATTTAAGCTTTAGAAAGCCTTGAAGCAGTCATTACAGTTGTATTTGACCAACGGATTCGATGGACTGCTCGCCACGTGTGATATGTGTTCAGTAAAAGCAGCCCAGGCACTGTAAGGTTTAGAGGCTGGCTCTTCAAAGGATCCTGATATGGGCTTAAAAATCATGACACTGAAATTTAGGGGACAGATTTTTTAAGTTGCATTTTTAAAGTCACATTGTTACTGTTTTCTGATCAAATGCGCTCATCTTTATCAACACATTTTTCTACTTCCATCCATGTGTCCACATTCCTTTATCTCCTGTCAGTCAAGTTTTTGAAACTGCTTTTTGCAGCATTCTGTTAGAACAGGGTGTTGGGACTTGTGACATTTCTGAACAACTTGTAACTGAGAAGTTAAGTAGTGAATTCAGTGACTCTATTTCAAGAAGGTTTTCATGATATTTCAACAACTCCAACACTTGTTTACCTGGCTTTCCTGCAAAAACCACTTTTTTCTTTTTTTCTGGGGTTACCACTAGATATCACATCTGGTGTCAAAGTCTGTGAGACTTCCACAGGTCTGTGAAAATTTCTGAACCTCACTTAAATAACATTTAACAAAAATATACGTTGCATACTTTGTACTGGAGAGATGCCACAGTAAGATGACAGAGTCAACCTATGAAAAGGGACTCATGATGCATTCCCAGAGGACATGTCTTGTTAAAATAAAATACAAGGAAAACAAGAATATGTCAAGAATAGTCTCAGTATTTAAAAGGGAACATGGCATGCCAAGAAAAACATTGAAAGAAAATTTAGAAGCATTTTGAAAGCTTTTTACTTCAGTTTGGTGCCAATTTGGGTTTTCAGGCTTACAGGTGCCTTTTTTTTTTCTTTTTTCAATCTAGATGCAATATGAAAAATACAGAGTTAAGAAAAAGCATTCCTAATTGGAACAGTGCGAAAAGACAAAAAAAACAGGATGCCTTGGAAGAGAAAGAAGAATGTCCTAGAGAATGGATTAAAACCATGGAACATCTACATTGGGTGAATTTATATGCAAAACCAGACAATCAAACTGGTCTTGATTGGAAAACTAAAAAAGAAATTAGTGTTCCTTGCAATAATGATGATAAGCTGGTGATGAAAACTCTTGTTTTAGTTACCTGAGTTCAGGAATAACAATCTTAGCTGCAGTACTATCTTTAGCTGCTCTTCTCTCTTTAACAGAGAACACTACACAGCAGCTTCTGCTGGATACACGCTGTATGTTCTGCTGAATATTTTTCCTTGGAGCAAGTATTAGTGGAATAGGAATGGCACAAAGTAGCTGAAATACCAAATAAGAAGAAATTTTTTTTCCAAACCACATTGTTATGAATAAGTGAAGAATGTGTGACTGATAAGGGAATGGACATGAAGAGTAAAAAGGATAATGCTGTAGAGATTTAGGTGACATCCAGAAAATATAGCTGGTTTGGGCAGGACTGAACTACAAATGAGCCAAACTGAGTAGTGCTCAGAAGGGAATATCAGGGCTTGTATTTCTGGTCAGCCCTGTGTTGCCATCTCTCCTTGCTCTTAAGAACATAAAAACCATTAACCTTCTTGTGTACCTGCTTAGGCCATTGCCTGAGCATCTGTTTTGTTTTGCTGGATTTTGGTATTCCCACCAACGAGCAGGAGTACAGAACTCTAGAAGGTGAGTCTGTAGAAGTAAAAGAGTAACCTAACCCAGCTGTAAAGCAGGAGGGGAAGGAAGGACATCATATTGTTACTGCTTCTGTGTGATGTGTTGTCCACTCTGGTCCTCTTGACCTCTCCAGTTTCCTTCTCTTTTCCCTTTGGCTGCATTTATTTGGGGGCAGCATATTTTGTTTCTCTAACTCTGTGTATAGTTTAAGCTACAAACCTGAACATTATTCTATGCATTTGTTTCCATATGTTTCCAAGGTTTAGAGGAATGAGTGTTTGGATTTTAGATAGTGATGTTTGTGGTGGCCCAGGAGACACGGGTTAGAGCTAGATGCTCAGCCCCAGTGGAGCAGGCAGCCTAGGACACTCCAGACCAGCCACCTTCAACACTGTAAGACTGCTTTGTTCTGTCTCCATCAGGGTTTTTCCATGTCCCAGATAAAATAACCAAATCAAACCTTTGGAAGAAGGCAGAAAATGGAATTTCAGTAAGAAGAGCTATAACCAAATGAAAAGTTTCTGAAAATTAATGAGTTAAACACATGCCTGAAAATTATCTACCTATTAAAAAATTAAAAATAGACCTCAGATTTTGTCTTCTTTTGTCTAGAAAGTGTCTCAAATTTCTTAAGCTGCCTGATAGGAAGCAATAACCACCTAGGATCCTGTAGGCTACTATGTCAGGGGAAAATGTAACTACATTTTATAGATTTATTTCATTCTGCTTTTCATATTACTAAACTGTTTTTTGCACTGAGTATGTTTAAATTACATTGATCTTCAGAAAACAAACAAACAAAATAACCCCAAGCAAAACTGGCCAAATTAATTTCAAAACCTTTTACTTGAGACATAATGAATGAATAAAGACTGTCAGATTAATGCAGTATCAGATAGGGAAGAATAGACTTTTTTGGCCTGCATTAGATGCTTAGGGCAAGCATTCATGGTGTCTGAGGTAGCCCAGCTGATGAATCCTATGGCCTCTGCCGCAACATCAGACAACCAGGCTGCCTAAACTTTCTCTGTAGGTAGCAGAGAGTGAGACCATGGACAAGGCAACCAAAACCATCTGAGTTAAAAGAGTCCTGATTGGCCAGTGAAGGAATTTCTCCCTCTCTGCTGGATATGGTGAGAATTGCTTGCTTGTGAAGTGCCTAAAACTGGGTGATGCCAGTTATCCTTTCTGTTTAATTTTTTAAACAGCTAATAGATTACCTTGAGTCTTTGAACTGTCATGAAGACACTTATTTTGTGTTGTTTTAATTTCCCAGGAGTATATTTTTATTTCTTTCCGTTTCCTAAATTGTCCTCACTTAGTTTTTATGTGCCATTTCTTGCACCATGATGTTAAGATCATCAGAACAACACTTCATGATTTGGCCTTAGCATAGGTGCATCAAAACTGATATACAGTGGGAAATACTGCTTACTAAATTTAAACATCAAGGTGAATTGTTATTTACATGCAAGACAGCTTTATTTTTATGATCATTTATTTATTGCACTTCTAGTGTACTGGGAGCTTTGCAGCACGTATTGCTAGATGTGTTCTCTGCCCTTTGAATGCTGCTATTTTGGAATTCACCTGAGAATAGAAGGCTGCTTGATCTACACTTGAATCTTGACAGATGATATTCTTCTTTATCTTTTGAAAGTGAGAAAGCAGAACATAATCACCATTTTTTCTGAGCATCTGGAAAAATGTATATAGTGGGTGTGAGCAATTGCGATTTCCTTTCTCTGTTAATCACACTGTGTAGAAATATATACAGGTTTTATGATCTGATTGTTTTCTTCATGCAGTGTAATTCACCACCACAGGGATAAATACTGCAGAGGAGGTACTGTGAAAAGTAAAGTATACATTCTTTTTCAAGGCAGTGCATTTATCTGCTTCATAAACCTGGTTCACAGCTTCCAACAGCCATAGCCAGGCATTAATAATGTAATTTGTGTCAGTCCACAGGGGCCTGGCAACAGAGGAATTAGGACACCTGGCCACAGAGCCAGAGTCAAGAGTACAGACTGTGCTCCAAATGTGTGCTGACAGTGGTTCCCAAGGGATCCTGCTTTAAATGAAGGCTTAGTCATGCAGACCAGCAAGTGGAAGGTGGTGGGAAGGTGTGGTGCCGACAGCCTCATGCTGGTCCTTGCTGCTTCTGCATGTTTCTGGGCATGCTTTTAACTATATTCACTCATCTGGGACTCAGGAGAATGATGGATGTGTTGTAGGTATATATCACTGCCCTCTTACAGATGGACTTGAGTGATAATCAGGAAAATATTCCTGACTACCCCAGCAAAGTGCGTGGTATCCTTCAGATTGAGAAAGCCTCTGTGCATCAAAGGGAGACAGCCTCAGCTTTCCCAGGGATAAAATGTAAGAGCAGTAGGTGCTGTTACTCTCCTAACACAGTGGTTATAATTTTCTGGAACATTATTTCAAAACTAACAACAATTCTTAATGTAGCACTGGATGTTCTGTTGGGCCCCACTGGATGCAAAGGCAACTTGTCAACCAATAATGTCTTTACTAAGTTCTACTGCACAGATCCAAAGCTTTGTCTTACTGAAGATGGCCACTTGGTACACCCTTATTTAAATGCACAGGCTGTCCTTGAAGCATGTTATGAAGCTGAAATAGATTAGGAAGATGATATTATTTGCAAACAAACTGAATAACAGTATCAAATCTGATGGGGTAGAACTGCGCAGTCAATCGAAACCAAGACCTAATAACTTCTTAGGTAAGGGAAAGAGGGTGTTCTTCTTAGCTGGCAGTAAACTTCCCTGCCTATATTTTCGGTCTGCAACTGTTTCAGTCTTCTTTAAAGAAGAATTATATCAAGCTCCACCTCTATTATATGTTTGCCAGCTCTTTGTCAATCTCTTGGGGTCTCTTGGAGCTCTGGTGCCTGTGCTGAACGAGGCTTTGATCACCACTCCTAATGAAGAACAGCTGCTCCTTTTCTCTGTACCTGTGCATCTGAGGTGTCCATCACTCAGGGGCAGTTATGTGCTATAGCTCTCAGTCTAGTGAATTATTGAAGAGGGAAGATCCTGCTACTCTCCCATGTTCTGTTCCTCCCTCTTCAGAATGCGTAGTTCCAGCTGTCCTCTTCGTTGTCTCTAGAACTCATCTAAATGTACAGTGACCCGATTCAGCTTGGCAGCACTAAAGAATAAAATAATTCCAAAAGAAAAGCAAAGCATAGGGTTTTTACTGTTTAGTAAATTGAATCGGCTTTATTGTACAGGTAGAGCGTGATAAGTTACACAAGAGAGGAGTTGAAGCTGTGTATTTGAGAAAGGGGAAGCAGACAAGAAAGGGGGAGAAAGTGGTGGAGCAGGACCATTGCATCTTAAAGCAACCAGCCGTTGCTTTAAGCAAACAAATCCTCTCTGTTACACCTCTGGCTATACTCATATCATCTCAACGCCTCTCTGTCTCCAGGCTGCTTTCTGCCCTGCCCATGAAGTAATGATGTTCTGCTGTTGCCATTTTACAGGAGAAGGCACAATCAGTGGGCCTCTTGACATGGCAAAAAATTGAAGTCAGGTGAGTGACTAGAGGTGAGTGTCTGAATCACTGGCCATTCCTCCATATCAGAAGGGGCAACTAATCTTTCATCCTTCCTCTTAATTCCTGCTCTTATATGGTAACTGTAGTTCTGCTTAAGAGCACATAAGAGTATTTTAATACTGCACTGCAAAGGCAGAGTTTTGGTATCTTTCTTCTGTCCTTTCATCCATGAACTATTACAAATAATCTGCTAGCCAGGGGGCAGAATGAAGTTTGCTTTAATTTGTTTCTGCCCTGCTGTAATCTCACTAGTTTGCTGCCAGAATTTTCTAATTTCTAAGATAAATATGCTAGCACTTGGATTTCAAATTGCAAAACCCTGTTGAGCAGATTCATATCCAAGAGTGCTCCTAATTGGAGTTTTTATTAAATTGTTCTTTGTGTTCAGGACTAGTAATGTGAAAAGATATGCTATTTGAAAGTTTCAAGCTAATATACACCAAAGATTAGCTTGCTTCTGCATAATAATCATGTGGCACTTAAAAGTCACTGTGCAGACTGTACATGACGCTCAGGGATATGTTTAAAAGCAGTGTAATCAGCTTTCAGTCTGGTCTTTGCATGCATTTAGAGCAATCAGACAGAAATATTCTACTCACTGGTCTTACAGAGCTCACTTTAACTACCCACTTGTAAAATCTTGTAGTGGCATGGTACAAAGACAGAAAACAGCTCATATAACACCTTTAAAAGTAAGTAACACACAGGAGTGGAATGCTTCTGAATGATGATATATTAACTGCATTTCAGATTAGTCCCAAATAATTTTTAATTATCTACATTTTGGTCAGTAACCTCTTCCACTTAGGAGCTCATGCAGACAGACTACACTTTCCTTGTTCATATTTTGGGAGTATTTTTGCGGTATGGAATACTTGGTATCCATAATACAAGCTGTGCTATTTAGCTGTGATTAGTTACTTAAGACATTTGTTATTATTTCCATTACCTAATTGGAGGAGAATAATTTATAATTAGCAGGGTGAGTTTGGCTTTCTGAATAAGGCAGTAATTTGTGGGATGGGGTTTAGCAGGAATTGGAATTAGGACATTTTCCCTTTCCTTAATTATACAGATCTTGTCCTTAGAATCAATCCTGGAAAGTTAAGTTATTCTTAACACTTTAGGAAGGGAATATCTTGATTTTAAATGTTGTATTCTATTTAAAAAGGAATGCAGCTCTGCACTTGATATTAATTGTGACAAGTATTGTCAGTACAGTTTGGTTTATGTCAGCATGTATACAACTTGTACATTGTGTCTGTTGCGTACTTGGATATCTTTGATCTGTGGGCTGTGGCTCTTCAAGTCACCTGCCAGTTTGAACCTGTAATCAGTGATAGAACTGTAGACAGAGGCTAAAGGTTTGGCACAGGGGTCTGGTTAAAGCCACTCCTTGCTCTTAAGGTGGCTTTTTGGTACCTTCTGTTCTGTGGTGTGGGGAAATGAGTTAGGATTTTTGACAGTTAGGAGCCAGGAGCTTATTGCTACTTCCACTTTTGGTTGGACTGGAAGTGTTTATAAGGATTCATTTAATGTTAAAGTCAGGGTAATGACGAGAGTCAAGAGATTTCAGCTCCTGCTGAATCTGTATAGGAATATTATACTCTGGGTAGGAGCATTATCTTTAACTCTGGACAAATCAATGCCATTATGTTGTTTAAAATATTATTTCAAGCTTTGGTTTTGGATTGATTTTAGTAAGTTATTCTTTGGCATCTGAAGTTTTAGTTCAATCTGTATTTGGCTTTCAAATTGCATTTTGAACTCTGACCAGCAGAAATGAGAGACTGAGGCTGAAATAAAAAGTGACAGGACAGTGCATCGAGGCTCTCACTGGTTGATGATGAGTGTAAGTGTTTGAGTACTGCTTGAAGGGCAGTTTCAACCTCCAATGAGCTTATACAGAAATGATGAGTTAGATGTTGCAGTGAATTATCTTCAGGAGGTGCTTGCTACTCTTCATGGATTACACAGAGAGACTAGTGTGATCTGGTTTCTGACTCAGGTGTCTGCATTAAATACCTGCTGCTAGATAGAATTAATCAGGTCTTTTTATTTTTTTGTATGTTGGCAGTAGCACTAATGGGAATCAATTGCCTGAATTTTCTCAGGTTGCTTTGGTCAGTGATTGATCTTCTTGTCAGTTATTTTAAATAATTTTTGAGTCCTTTTGGCAAATATGGAAATACTATGAAGATGGGAAAGCTGGAGTGAAGGTAGGTTAATTCATTCCAGCTTTGTTCAGGCTTGATCTAATTCTGAAGCAAATGCCTTTCCACAAAATGTTGGGTGGAGACATCCCAGATTCTGTAGCTCAGCCAGTCTTTTCAGTTGGAAAATTTTATTTCTTTCATACTTCTGTTCAGGTCGACTTTCTGCTTGTTTCTTCTTTCTGACACATGTACAGACTCACCTGGTTCCTATACATTAGATAGAGTTTTCCCAACAAGTTCAGATGTGTGAAAATGTTCAATAAGAAATACTTAATCACCCTGCCCCACTCCTGAAAAGGAAATTGTAGTGGTGAAGGGGCTTAAACAGGAATTGAATCTTGCTTATCTGAGGGTTGGTGTTAACAGAGAATTCATTAATCTGCAGCTGTGGCTCAGGCAAGCATTTTCATTGCTCTTTCCTCCTCCTTTCCCTTCATCCTTTTGGCTGCTTGTCCTTGTCTGGCTCTTCCTCCACCATGGTTGTGAGTATGACTACAGAATATGTTGGACTAGGGAACTGTTCTGGATAGAAAAAATTATTATGATATTGGTGGTACAGATTATATTTCAGCTGATTCACTTCCTCAGGAGACTACACAAATGTTTGTGCTAGGAGGACACTGTGAGAACCAGGACTGGAGGTGGAGTAGGAATGGCTTCTGCTGGCAACAGCATCATTGCTGCCAAAGCCTCAGTCCCAGGAAAGTGCTGTGAAAGCAAAGGCAAAGCTGAGCAAGTGACCAGATATGATGTTGGCAGTGGATCTACTTGGAGCAGGGTGTTGGACTAGGTGAGCTCCAGAGGTCCTTTCCAACCTTAATTATTTAGTGGTCTTACGATTCAAACTTAAATCCTGTTTCAAGTATCCTTTGACTCTGTCAGGCATTTGCACACATTTCACTCAGCACAGACACAAAGCTAAGATCAAAACTGTTCAACAGAGATAGAGGCACTCTGAACATTTGGTATGCTCAACCTAGTAAAAACCAGATCACATCCACACAATTTTTATTTATTAAGAATAACGCTATTGGAACTTTATTCTTTCTGCCTTATCATAAGTAAGAATTGCAAACACAGCACTATGTAGGCTGTCGTATTTCAATTTGTTACAATTTGTTAGTTGTAAATGTTGTGAAAGCTGAAAGGGGGATGCCTAGGCACAAACAGCAGGTAACCCTGTACCTGCACCACTGTCAAATTTTCTGTGATATCCATGCCTGTTCTTACATAGCCAGTGACAAAGTAGGCAGTGCCTTCTGTGGTACAGGACTATCCTTGAAACTATCTCTCAGGATCAGGGCCACAGTGTAGTGGTATTAGGTAGGCTGTATAGTGATGTTGAACATATACCTGTTTCCTACTTCTTGCCATGAAGCTGTTGCTGAGTGCCCTTTTCCTTTCCAGGTGCCTGGCCTCATATGCAAAATGCAGAGGGAGCAAAAGAGAAGGCAGCCCCACTCTAGCTGGAGTAATGCAGATATCGAAGAAAGTGCTGAAGTCCATGATTCCTGTCCATCTGATGTGTCCTCCCAGTATTCCAACTCTGTCAGCTGTGTTGCAGCATGCCCGGGCTGCAACCCAGGCTGGCTCGCCAAATGTATGCCACAGCATATTCCACAACATGGGCCATGCTCAAGACAGCCACGACACACAATCCAAAGTAACCATGCCACATCAGAAGGCTTCAGCTATCTGTCCAGTCAGCTGTCTGTCCAGACAGAGTAACATCATCAGCCCTCAAAGGGTGCATGTGTCTGCAGATGTCTGCTCAAGCCCATCCTTCTCTACCCCTTCATTGGGGATGCATTGCACCTGTGTGCTCTACACCTCAGCACTCCCACCTGAAGCCCATTGGGGACGAGGAATGGGCCACAGCCCCATTCCCAAGTACCACACACCCACAGTCAGCCTCTAATATTTTCCCTGGAGATGATATTCAAAAAGACCACACCATACTGCACAAAAACATCCAAGGCCAAAAAAGGAGCACTTTGTCCAGGACTCAAAGGGATGTACTGTGCTTTTTCAGCAGCCTGCACAGTATCAATTAAAACCCATAAAATTCTTTTTAGTATGCATGAAAGTAAAAACAGGACACCTAATGCTAAAGTGTAAATATATGTGTTCTGTATTAGTTTGCTGCCTCATGTGGCTCTGCTGCCACATGTCTGTGGTGGGAGAAGATCATATGTACTGACCAGCTCCTGTCTCCTCTGAGTGAGGTGAGCCAGGCTGTATCACAGCACCTGCACTTGTCAGTGATGTCACTAGTGAGACAAAGCAATCCTGAAGGAGAACTTGCTCTTTTAAAGGAAGGCAGGGAGCCATTGCACATTACATGTTGGCATGATATATACTGGTTATTTGAACTAGACAGGGCAAAATACCTTAGGCCTGTTGCCCAGGCTTTATGACTTCATTTGGGTATCACTGATAGCTGTCCTCAGCTTTGTGCCTCACCCAGGATGTGCAAGGTGCCTCTGAGTCAGTGGCTGCATCACCTCGATTTACATCATGGTTGTGGTCTGGAGTTTAATAGGGCTGATTCATGTTGATTCATCAGCAGCTCAAATGTCCATACAGTCCATGCTAGACAGCAACTTGGGACATTATTTTTCTCCTTTCGTCCTGTCTGAGGTATTCTTACTCTTCACCACTCTTTGCCCTTAGCCAAGCTTGATTGTGGGGAGATTTAGTGTTCTGCAGTGAATTACTAGAAGTTCTTCCTTCTCCTGCCCCCACCCTCACCTCCCCCTCATTTCAAGAGACTTTCATCAGTTGCAGAAGCACAGTATCAGATGGGTCCTAGCTGTGCTGGCAACCTGTGCAGGTCTGCAGGGGGCTGCCCCTTCAGGTCTTGATGGCCTGTAGCTTCTCCTGTTCGGGCAAATCCCTTATCCCTCTCAGGCAGAAGAGCTACAGCAGGGGGCAGGTTCGAGGGAGCAGTCGAAAGAAGCAGAAGCCGCGAGGATCCAGGACAAAAGCCAGGGAGGAGCCACTTTGTGTGCAGTCCAGAGATACTTTTATTATCCCCGAACGGAGGCAGTGACAAAATGGCCTCGAGGCACGTTCGGGAAGGATATTTAAGGGATACATTAGTCGAGGGAAGGGAATACACTGAACCAATGGGGAGCTTCTGAGGGAGGAGTGAAGTATAACAGAAGGCCAATGAAAAGAGACCGGGGGAGGGAAAACACTCAAGGGACCAGTCATACCTTAGAATAGGGATGACTGACACCGAACCTTCTGGAAGAAAAGGGGCAGGGTAAGGGAGATTGACAATCAGGAGGATAGTGATAACTGGGATTGACAGGGATATTTAGGGTAACACAGGGGAGGGGAAAAGGATACTGACAGGTGGGTTGGCGGGAAAAACCTCGAAAAATAAATTGGGCTAAACCATTCTGAGGGGATAGAATAGGGGTACAAAGGACCAAACCAATTTCAAACTTACAAACATTAAATATCTAACTAGCACAGAATGAGAATCAACAAACATCAAAAAACCACAACGCCACAATGGCCCATTGAGGCAAGTATTTGGCAATTTTCTTTCCTTTGCCTTTTTTTCCCTCCTCACTCAGCTGGGTCCTAATCTGTTCTTGAGCCTTTTAGCTTCATGCAGAACTGAAGAACATTATGACACAACAACATTAAAAGTATTGCAAAATGCTCCTGTATTTTCTACATAGCAGCTCTGGACAAAGTTCACGAAATACTGTGTTATTATGAGCTGCAGGGAAAAATAATGCCTGTTGTACACAGGCTGCTTCCTTGCTACTGTGAATGCTCCTTTCTGACCCCCTGGTATTCTCTACAGGGCAGAGGCACCCTAAGCATTTCTCTACCTCACCTCACCACTTTCCTCCTTCACCCTATACTCAGCCTTTCATTCCCATCCCTGCTTCATCCTGCTGGCTTTGTCCCTGCAGCTGTGTTCCAGGAAGTGGATTGAACCCTATTGCTGAAATGATCAAAGCTGAAGGGAACTCCATTTCTGAGGGTTATTTATTCTCCTGATGGCTGCAGCACTGTAGTCAGCAGCACAGCACCATCATCCAGTTATCAGGCAGTGCCTGGCAGAGAAAGTGGTTCCTGTCTGGCTGGATAGGAACCTCTCTGGTGGCTTTGCCTTGCAGAAGACTAAGTTTTGTGGAACCGCTCCTGCCTGACAGGGGCCTGCCAAAGAGCTTCAGTGTAATAAGAGTGTGGGATCCAGAGGATTGGCTCAATGAGGCCTTGAAGAGATGGTGGGGCAGGGTGAGAAGAATGGGAAGATAGGTGGAAATGAGGGTATGAAAACTCAGTGCATCCAGACAAGGCTGGGGATGCTGTCAGAATGGAGATAAGGTTAGAGGAGGCTTTACTGGGGAGGGAGATCAGATCAGACCGAGGGGTGTTGAAGGAGAATGTCATATTTTACTAGACAGGTATTGCTGGAAAAAGCTCTGACACACTTCCAAGCATACTGACTTTCAGTGACATGGAGATGAGTTTATGTGCCTGAAAATCTGTCTGGTTCCTGTCCCTTTAATTTAATAAAAATAGACCTGCCCTTACAAATATTGCCTTGGTCATATTCTCAGGCCATCACAGCTCCAAGAGCCACATGAATACAACCAGAAGTACAGACAGAATGATGTGTAGGGAACTGGCAGCTGGTGGAGAAATTCAAAGACAATTCTTCTTGCCAGCTTTCCCAAGGATGTGTTAAAAACAGGCCTCTAACTTCCTTAAGCAGTCTCTGCCCAGCAGTAGATTTTACATTCTCTGGGCTCCCTAGAGTTCAAACACCTTTAATGTCTAAAAATGCTCGCCTCACCATTCTATAGCTGAGTCCCTCTTGGCTTTCATCAAAATTAGCAGAGCTACCCAAATAGTAGATACAATGAGGATCAGTCCTTTTGTGTTATCTTTCTGCATGTTTTCCCCTGATCTTTACTGCCTCATGCTAAATATGGCCACTGTTTGTGTCAGAGCTCTGTCCCTAGGCTTGCCATGGCACAAACACTGTGTGGAGGAAGTCCCCTAGCCTATGGTAGCACACAGCCCTCGTGTTTTGGGTTAGTGAAGGGTAAGCAATGGTATTCCATTTCAGAGAGGATCACTGGTTTGCAATCTCTCCAGGAAATTGTAATGTTCACTTAGACACTATCCTCAGTCTGAATATGTTAAGCCCCTGGTGAAAAGATAGCCACAGTTTAAGTTAATTGTACAGTTACTGGAAACAATAAGAGTTCTCTTTGTAGTCAGTCCTCCCACTCATGGCATCAGCTAGTTTTGTATTGCAGCTATCTCATGCCACAAACTAGTGAGGAGAAAACAGTAATTCTTCACTCTTTTTTTTTTTAGGTAGAGGAGGCAACATTTTTGCCTTCTATGCAGCTCTTTATTCACCAGCAAGCTTGCATTTAACTGCAATTTTCAAGTGTCTCACTAAAGATTGTCACATGGGTCCTGAGAAATATCAGCAGTGTAACTGTCACTTTATTGTGAAGAAAGAAAACAAGACAAAAAAGAAGTGAAACTGAGGGAATTGGTGTCAGGATTTTCTGTCTCTAGTTTTAGTCTTAGTTTGTTAAAAACTGGTAAATGGGGAGGTGAGCTGTTTTCAAAAGGCTTTTTGATAAAATGCAATCCAATGGTAATGCTTCCATACTTTTCTCTCCCATTCACACCACAGGGCTGTGGAATAGGTGAGGAGGCAGCATTCTGTCTCACCAGTCCTTAAATCCTGAGAAAGCAAGAGAAAGAGAAATAGGCTGCCTCTGAAGTGCTAACAGTTGACTCCAAAGGATCCTTTAGCTTGTCATTGCTAGGAGAATGCTCTTCTTCAAGTGTAAGAACACTTGTTTTGGGCTTTATGGACTTGGGTTCCAATGCTGGCAAGAGTTAGATATTGCTGTGCAAAGAACTTTTCTCTGGGCACTCAGAAGGAATTTTCAATAGCTCTGCATGTTTACTCCCCAAAGCAGGAATTTCTGTGTGCTTTCTGTGGACAAATACTGGTGAAAGCAGATGCCAAACCATGGCATCACTTAAGGCCAGAAAAACTGCTTAAAAAACAGATTGTTCCTCTTCCCTTTTCTCAGTCAGTCATGCCCATTCTAATGGAAACCTCCTTACAACTGCAGCATAAGCATTTGTATGACTTTGTGGGGAACTATATTGCAAAAATGGCACATTTTTTCCCAGGGGCTGTTTTTCATCTGGATCAGTTCCTTGATCTGGTTAACCAGGCAGCCACACAAATATTTATGATGGCACAGTACAACAGATGATCTGGGAGAAATTGTGGGAGTGGGAGAAAGTGGGGAATGCTTTATTGGTAATCATATTCACTTAAAAGAATACCAAACTGTAGCTTAAAGAAGAAAGGAATAGCAGTGGGATGACACATCTGAGAAGGGAGTTGAGGCATGTGCATTATTCTTCAGAAATGAAAACATAGCTTCAAATATCAAATGGTGCCATTACAGGAGGTGAATATGAGCTGACACAGCCATTTCCAAATGTTGCAGTCTGCAGGCAGGGAGACTTTTCAGTATTTTGATTTGTCTGAAACTTCATTTTGAGGGAGCTGGGAAGCAGAAGATGCAGATGGTGGATCCAAACAGCTGCAAAAGCAGTGATCTGCATATGGATGACCCTGTGCCTCCATGTGATCCACCAGATGTGAAGTGAGATGCTATTTGAGATTGTTTTGGATAAATATGCTGGTGTCTCTGTGTGTTTGTGTATATGCATAGATGGATTCTTGCATGGTGTTCTCCTGAAGGTGCTTGTTGTGGGTTTCTTTTGGAGCAGTTTGTCACCAGGAGAGCATTGCACACGGATTTATTTACTGCTATTTTCTTAAGAAGCTGTGCTAATGGCAGCACTCTTCTGGGCCCTGCACTCTGCAATGGCACAATAGCCTGTCCAAGTCCTCACAGAAAGATGATGTGGTTCCTTGTTCCATGTTGCTGATGTTTATCCTGTCTTCTGTCACTTGGCACTTGGGCTTGTGTCACTTTGGGAAAGGACCCTCTCTGTATCTGCCCATGCCCACCAAAACTGATTTTGCTGAGCCTTTGATGGCCTTTGACATTTGCTTAAATATGTCTGAGTTTTATGCCAAAATATCCTAGTTCCAGTGCATTCACGTTGAGAGGAGAGAAATTGAATAAATGTTGTTTCCTGCTTCCTGAGGCTCTACTGCATTTTATAAAACCCTCCAGAGACAATTTCCAGTCAGAAGGCAGCTCACAACGTGCCTCATAATTATTAAGCTAAAGCAGTTGCCAAGTCTATTCAGAGGCTCACAGCTACATGTGTGCTGAAATGCCTTTCTGGACAGAGGTCCAAAATGCTGGGCTGTACTACGGTTTCAACTCCCAGTTTGTATCTGTTCTTTCTCTGCATGAGCCAAGGTGTAACTTAGATACATCCAAGCTAAATTTGAACATGTTAACTCAGTTTCCTACAGCAGTCTAGTTAAGGGAGCAAGGAGTTCATAAAAAATGTCCTGTCAAAAAATGAAGGTAGATTAAGCAGCAATGAGCTCCATGGTGCTGCCAGGTTTATGACTATCTCTAGTCCAAAAGACAAAAGTTTGGTTCTTTTCACATGATACAGTATTTTGGGGGCTGTCATACCTTTATGTTGTGAGGGACTATGCTTCTTGAATACTTCTGAGATAAGTATTCCCTGGTTACATCTGCCTTTTAAGAGATTCTCTAGCCCACTACTGCATATAGTGTCATAGTTGTACACAAGGTAAGAGAAGGGGTTTCTGCTCTGTAGTCAGTGTTGTGGGAGGATGGACCATGTTCACATACTGTGATCCCAGACTAAATGCCAAGTCTGATTTAGCCTGGCACGTCTTGTGTTAGTGTTTCCAGGGACGCATGAACCAGCTCCTTTCAGAAATGTTTTTTAATGAATGAAGTTCTGAATATCCAAGTGACACTTCATTATTCACTGCTACTTCATTTCAGTAGATACTTTGTTTCAGTGAGTATCTCCCTAGCTTTTAAGTGAATAGCATCATTATACCTTCTACTTCAGAGGCTCTCAGGATCAAAGATGTCAACTACACTGTGATCTTCGTTAAAAGGGAAAGACAACAGGGAGAGGGCTGGCTCATGCAGTGAAAAGATCTTTTAAAACTCTTTGTCTCTTCAGACCATAATAATGGAACAATGAGTCTCACTGGGTAATGGATGCAGGGTAAGAAGCAGAACAGGGCTGAAATCAGACAATTTGGTAGTTTTCTTCTTTTGTGCATGGGGAAGGTGCTTTCCAGATCATTACAAATGCTTTGTTGCCCCCACATTTAACTACAGTGTAGGAAACCTAATGGGAAGAATGACCTTTGGAATAGGTTTACAGTTCCAGCTGCTGCAAATTTAAGGGCAGGATTATTGGTTTATAAAGCTATGAGTGAAAAAGAAGCAAAAAATTAATCAATTGCAGGACCAGAAATATGGAAAATTTTTTTAGCACTAATGTTGCATCTCTGCATAAGTGTCTCAGAGCCCTGAGGGCACCCCATTTCTGACTACTCTTGCCCAGCCCTCTGGGGCTCCCCCCTGCCTACAGCCCAGGATCCCATGTCAGCCCCCTGGGGCTGTTGGTCCCTGCCCCAGTGATGCTTCAGCAGAGCCACTCTCCAGCTGCCCACAGCCCTGCTCAGCTGTGAGTGCCCCTGCCTAGGACCACTGCGGGCCTATGTCCCCGTCTTCACAGAGTTACCCAGTGCCTGGGGCTGGGTCTCTCTTGGATTTCCTCCCCAGCAGCTTTGTTTTGCTATCTCTCATGGGAAGATCCAAGCCCTTGCAGGGCCCTGACAGTCAGGTTGCTTTTGCTGGAATTCAGCCAGCACCTTTCTGAAGGCTTTTTTCCTGGTGCTTTTTCAGATACATGAATACCTCTGAGCTGACTAAAAATATTCTTATCTATTATTCAATAATCTCTTCATCTTTCACCTTGCTGCTGGGTTGCTTTGTAAAACTTTAACAATAAGCTCATTTGATTGAAGTGGAGATAAGGAGTCAGCTCATAAGTGCAGATTTTTGCTGGAGAATGATTTGTGAAACCCATGTGTATTTAGCCTGTCTGCTTGTTTCAAGACCTACAGATCTTACCACAGGTAGTGCCCTAAGAAGCGGGTACTTGTTTGTTTCCACAGACATTTCAAGTATGTAACATAGGACAAACATGTTCTTTAACCTTTATTTAAAAATATCTATTACAAAAGCACTGAGCTCGACTCTAATATCCAGGAATAGCAAATGAGCTATTCACCAATATGAAGCAATGCTCTAAACAGAGTATTTTCATCACCTTATTTTTTTTTTTATTTGAGTGACTCTTTATCATCAGAATATTTGGTGAATGTATTTGACAATGTTGCCTTAAAGAGCTTATGACTGCCACATATTTGAGGCTGGAAGAGGGGGAGGAAGGGAGGGTTACTAATGTGAGAAGATATTGCAGACCACAACAACCCCCTTTCCCTCTTGTCCTGTGTTGGCTATTATGACACAGTTCTGGTTTTGGAAATATGTGGTGTCTATTTTTGCTGCTGAAAAAAAAAAAAAAGGAAGGGAATACATTTTCCAACAACGTTGTGAGAAGAAGCTGTCATTGCCCAGCCTAGACCTGTGCATGCACTACGGAGAGGTGGTGTGTTTCATGAAGACTTGTTCAGGAGTGATACGGGAAGCCTATCTCTAACCCAGGCCATGGCAGATTGTGTGCTCTGAAATACTTGTCCTACCAACCTCAGAAAACTTCACTACAAAGTATCTGAGGGGCTGCCCCAGTGCAGATTGGTAGATATCTGTCACCTTCTGCTCCCTTTGCCGCCAGTGTGATTGGTGTGATAGCATGCTTGCTGAAGAATCTCTTTCACTTGAGCTATCTCTCCAGGTTTTCTGTGTAAGCAGTACTGAAAAATAAACTATCTATTTTCTCAGGACTTCCTGGAATCATGATCCCAAAGGAAGGGAGGGTTAAAAGCATTTTTTAAAAAATACTTTTTAATTAAAAATTAATTCAAAATATCTTATTAAACCTCTTTGGCCTTAACTATACTGAGAAAATATACTGATCTAGCATATAACTTGCATAAACCACAGTTGTGTTTAGTACTGTCAGAGCATGTCACAAATTTCTGCCCTTGCTCTTTCCAAGGACAAAATTATGTTTAACATCGGTATATCTAGAAAACAAATTTACCTCATATACTTTAACACTGCATTTTCCCTGTGTAGTGTTGAGCTTAGTTATTCTAATTTTGTCTTCAGTAACATGCTTCTAATTTTGTTGTTGTGGCTGTTGTTCCCTAAGGGTATTTGGAAATGAGATTCAGCATTTAAAAAAATGCTTAGATGTAACAGACTTCTAATAATGAAATCAATGAAAAGAGTATTTCTAACTATAAATCCTGAATACTTTATCATTAATACGTGAAAAGTTGCTGCTGTTTGTTGGGTACTGAGTTTTCCATTCTTGGTGCATGTAACTGCTTATTTCTCCTGGGTATATTCTGTGCACATCTGGAATCTCCATTCAGAAGGGCCAGTTGACATGTTTTCCACCAAATTGTGTGTCAGATGTGCTAGAATCCACAGGAAACCTTTTAAAACAAGAGGGCTGTGTGGCCAGTGTTATGGCATTATGACCAAGAAGGTGGTTTAATTTGGAAGCAATAGGAGAAATTTCCTTTGAGACAGAAATAAGTGCAATTTTTCTTTCACTTGTCTGGCAAAGTTGGCTTACTCCTGGAATGAGACATGTATGGCTAGGCAGGATTCAGGAACTTTCCAACAGTGGCTATTCTTCACCTGTGTGCAAAGGTGATCCATATCTTGCTATATGTGCCTTCTCAGGAGATGGATTTTTCTTCTGGGGGAGCTCTTCTCCATGCTTCTTTGTTGACAGCAGCTTGTCTGCTCTGCCCTATGTCTCCCCAGCAGTTTTATCTGAACCATCGAGGGCATCTGGAGGTAAAAGGAAAGTCCCAGACCAAGAACTTTGAGCCCAGTGAGCCAGTGCTCACTTTCCCTGATGGCCATGGTATCAGCAAAGAAGAATCAGCAAAGGTGTCAGTGTGGCCTACACTTGCAGATTTCTTGATTTTCATACCTGTAGATTACTCAAATAGGGTAATGTGTTTAAAAAGGGATTATCATGCTGGGTCTTGTTTTCCAAATATCAGCCCAGAGCAAGTTTTTACAGCTGATATACAATAGCCTGATAGAAATATTTATGGTAGAAATTCTGCCAATTCTTTAATGCCAGCAACACCCTGGCCATTTAGTCACTGGAAGACTTTGTTGTCAACATGATTCTTTCTTTTGCAAATGACAATATGTTTGGGGAATATTGCTTGGTGCTTCTAAGAGTAGAGGCTCTGTGCTGGTTGGTGGTTAGCTAAGCCCACAGGTCCTGGCTGCCAATGTCTCTGCAGCTCTGCCAGGAACAATAAGGGTGGGCACTCATGCAGCGCTTTTCATCTTCAGTGGGGTTCACATAGGGTGTGAGACCCACTCTTCGCCAGCTGCACTCACTGTCAGCTGCAGAGCTCCAGTGGCAGCTCTTCTGTGGCTCAAGGCAGGAATGGTCCTGGTGGTACTTGGGACACGTGCTGCCTGTCACTCCACATGTTGCTTGGAGAAAAAGCAGCATGTGCCCTAAGGCAGGACATGCAGTACTCTCCAGCTCAGGCACTCGCTGCTTGCCATGGTTGGCTGCCACATCATGCCTGCCTGGAGACAGGACTTCTCTACCAGACTAAAGAGACAACTATGTCTTTATTAAGATATTTTTAATGGAAATACAGCCATGAAGCATGAAGCTTCCTAAATTCTTTTGACTACTCTGTGTGTGACTGTGGGGGATTTTCTACCTCCTTTTGATCCCGATTTAATTTACCAGACTTGGAGCACTACTGGTAAAGAATACCAAATATGTAAAATTATATTATGCGTCTGAGTAGCATTTAGTGTCCTCATGGAAAAAATGTTGACATGGCAAGCTCGTGACAGGGCACTCTGCCTTTGTGGAACTGATGGACAACCTTTCTGTGGACATGGCATTAGGAGATACTCAGAAACAATGGTCTCACATGTTGGTATGGACAAAAGCTACCTAGAATTTGGATAAAAAGGCAAATGTATTTGCTGACCCGTTCTTGGTAACACAACAGCTTGTACAGTAATATATTTGTTATCATTGACCTGATTTAGCAGCAGGTTATGTTCAGCACGTAATGACTAAAAACCCATGAAAAATAATATTGTGTTCTAAGACCACTGAGCTTTAGCTAACATGGTACATTGCCTGCTTTCAGTTAGTCTGAATTCAATGAAAACTAGTGCCAGTTGTGTTTCATTAGTACACCAAAAAGAGAGCTGTGTTTTTGTTTTCCAGAAAGTTGCTGAATCACATCACTGTGCAGAGTATATTCCTCAAATGGCCTTTCTCTAATGATCAAAAGGAAAAAAAGGAAAAAAGAAAGCAGCAGCAAGCCTTTATTAAAAGTCAAACAATGAACCATATTATGAGGAAAAGTAATAGTATCCTTTTGTTTTATTTTATTATATTTCTTATGCTGCATTGCCTTGGAATTGAAGGGCATAGAGTATTCCTTTTCTATTTTACTGCTGCATGGCTTGTGCTTAACTATTTATGTTGCAGTGCTAAGACCTGCTCTTGCTCCCCAGGAGAAACATACTCAAGTATTATTAGACCTAAGTGCACAGGAGGGAAAGCTCTTAGTATATTTTTATGTATAAATATTGCATACTTTATACCCATCCTTAGACTTTTACCAAAATATAAGTTATCTGATGCACACTCTGGTGGCCAATCTTTCTACAAGAACTCACAGGTGCAACATAGTAAATAATGCATGTGTGTTTGCCATGTATTGTGCTCTGTTTTTCATTTCAGATTGTTATTTTTAATTTAAGAATGCATGTACTGTTCGGTCAAGCCCTGAACAGGTGTTTTTAGCTGCTAGTCCTTTGGTCTCTAAGACTGAAACTGGATTGCTTTAATTACACCCCGTTTCTCTTAAACTTTCTTTTTCATCACAGCTCCCTATCTGTTAGAAAAAGAAAAAGATCTTATCCTCTCTTTTATTGGACTATAATAAACATAGTAAGGCAGAGGTTTTGGTACAGATTTGTGTCATGCTCAGCAAACACAAACCTGTCTAGGATGGGCCTTCTGGGCTTTACAGCCATACTAATAACTACCAGCTTTCTCAACCTTCAATACAGGTATACATGGCTTAAAGACTTAAACATTTTTGTGTATGCACATGTGAATTCAAATACATGTAATGTTCAGTTCAGCCACATAGCCTCTACTGACAATAACTATGACATTTCTGTATATTCTGTCTTCTGAATTGGCTCTGCTTAATACTGTTCTCTTATGTTGTCCGTGACATGGTTAGCCTTTTTTTAGTTTTTCTTTTTGTTCAACAGGACATGCCAGGTTTTTCTGATTGCATCTTTCCTTTTCTTCTAGGCACTACTACAGCTCTATTACTTTGGCTGAAGGTGTTGGAAGACGAAATTCTGCTCAGCTCGCAGGCAAGCAAATCTCTATCCTACAACCTGCAGAGAAGCTGCTGAAATGCTGGTACAGAGAGACTGGGGGAAACATTAGGAAATTCCTGACTCCCTGTAGGGCACTAAGTGTGAATACAAAGGAAAGGGAGGAGGAAAACGGTAGGTGTGAACCTGCAGCTCTCTTGCCTGTGCACTGAGAGGCACTTCTGGTGCTGCTCCCCCTGTTTGCAGGGCAACTGCTCTGGCACTTTTGTAGTGCTCTGCTCCCTAAGACATTTTCCTCCTCTACCCTTCTCTTTCCTTTCTCTCAGGGTCATCACTTAAGGTTGTAAATTCCTCTTGCTAAGGAAAAGAAGGTGGCCTGCTCCCTCTATAGGCTTCCCTGGTTGTTGCTTTCATGAACCAGCCATCCAGGGGATCAGAGCTGCATGCTTTTGAAGACTATCAAAAACGCTGAAGTGAGACGTATTTTGCATTTCTTTTAAATTTAGAGATGATTTTTGTGTGTGTACATGTGTGTGAATATGCATCTGCGTGTGTATGCATGTGCATGTGTGTGTACACATGCCCACACAGGTTCTCTAGCACCTATGTATATAGCTACTTTTTCTGCAAAAGTCATGTATGGAGCTGTTTTACTGTTTAATTTTAGTCTTTCTTTAGAACAAGTGCACGATCCTTTTGTGTGAACTTGCTGTTTGTTAATGGTTTATGACAACAACCTCCTGACTGCATCTTATCCTTATTAATGGAAGAGACACCATCTGAGCCAGCAGTTCCAGGCACGCTTCCTCCCCATTGTCCTCTATCTCAACTGCTTTTCTCTCCTCTCCTCTCTGTCCCAGGACTTTGCCCCACAGTTGCACCAGCACTACAATTTCTGGCATCGTTCTGGTAAGAAAAGCAACCTGTATTAAGAGCAACTCTAAATAAAAAGCCCGTTTGTAATTTGGATCAGCTCAGTGACCTGATTTACAGCACAAACCCAAAAACAGTTGCAGAGAAGCATGAGTGTGAAGAAGCAGCTGGAGGCAAGGCAAGGATGGGAGGCAGATATTCCCAAGCTGTCCTTGCAGCTGAAGTCCCCCTTTTGGATAACTGCAGCTGCCAGTGTACCTTGGCTCTGGCACAGATGTCAAAGGGAATTCCCCTGCACTGCCTGAAGTAACACTTTAGGGAAAAACTGACACATTGGTGAGTTATATATTAACCATTATAGAGAGTGGCAGCGTGACAAGGCAGTGAGTTACTGATAAAAAAAAAATAGCAACATTTCCATTATGCAGAGCATGGGTAATAGCTCCTAGGAAAAAACGGCCCAGCTCTTTCCACTAAATTATACTGTTTTCAATTCTTCCATACTTTCTGAGATGTGAATGTATTGTTCAGATGTTTTCAATGCTAAATAAATGCCTCTGGCTGTTTCTTGTGGGTTGCTGAGGGGAGAAGGCAGGAAATGTTTTAGCTAAAATGATGCAGCTATTTCCAAGGAAGTGTCAGAAGAGCAGCATACAAGATTTCAGGAGTTACAGACAAAAAAATAATCATAGCAGTCATTCAACACTCAGCTCAGTTTTCCTTCCCAAGGTTTGACCTTGCTCTATGTTCAGCATTATCAGAGATCTGCTGCAATGAAGTTAAGGTTCTTATGTCTCCTAGGACACAAATTAATTGCTTTAACTTAAGTTTAAAAGCAGAACCTTGCCAGAGATGACAAATGGGAGTATTATATATCACCAGTTAAATGACTAATGTTTTATTTCTCTTTGAAGTTTCTGGTGAAAGCTGAAGCGTAATGGTGAAATAAAAAATAATTTAAGTTACATAACACCTCACATATGGAATTGATAATGCTCTGTTTTTATGTGGAATACATTGCTCTTCAGTGGTTATATGTATATATCTATATCTAATGAAGATGATTCCATTTAGTGTCCAATTTTTTTTTTTATAGACGATCCTTCTTTTGGTCAATGTATTCCACTACTTAATGAAAAGAACCCTGTCCATGTTTCAAGTAAATTGTTTGGTTTTCAAGAGACATTTTTTTTGACCTTCAAAACCACAAAAGTAATCCTTGTTTTAGATCAAAATCCTTTTGAATTGGAAAAAAAAAAACAAAACCTACCCCTTTTTTTCCCCAAAGCACTCCTTATTTCAGGAGTAATATATTTCTTTAAAGTTGTATGTTTGGAATTGAATTGCATGGAATTTATGTAGCCAAGACTTTAAGCACTCTTACATAATGAATAATATAACCAAAATCCCTGAGGTCTTTTTATCAGGAACTCAGCTAGACAGGCACTTAGAGAGACCCTTTTTCTATTCCCAATACTATGGGAGGTATACTCTGCACTCAACAAGGTGAAATGAAAAGGGATTCAGATAACAAAAAGATGGTAATAAATACTAATGCATACAGAGGGGTTGAGGGTAGGCCATGTTCAGGGCAGGATATTGCTCAAATGTGTTTGGTTAGGGAAGTACTGACAGGGATTTCCTCTCCACCCCTTAGATCTGCTAACCTCTCTGTGTGGGTCAGGGTTGCCCTGGCATGTGGAGGCTGCATCTCCTTTCATCCCACCCTGACCTCTTGAAGAAAACAGAGGCATGAGTAAGGGAGATGAATGATTTTGCTTAAATAGTTGGTGCTGGCTGCCAAGGAAGCAACCTGTGACGGAGCAGAAGAGCAGTGAAAGGCAAAAAGGGGTAGCCAGGATTAGGTCAAAAGAAAGGCTAAGCAAAACCAGAGAGAGGAACATTTGGGCAAAGACTTAGCCCAGGGATGCGTGAAGCAGAGTTTCAATGGGATCGATAAAATCTAGGATAGAAGTGTACTTAGGAATAGTCTGATTGTTGTTTGGATGCAAGGGCACTGTGTGTATACTAGCATTGCAGATACTGATAATCTCTAAGCTGGTGCCAGAGGTCTGTCACAAACACCAATTTGGAATAGCTGCCAGTTTTCTGAGTACAGTGTGTCCAGATGATTATTACAAGTCTGCAATAAGAAGCACGCAAGTCATGCTTGTACCTGATATTCAGATCCCAAGAAAAGGGCAAAGAAATGCAGGTCTTTTATGTGGCAATTTTGATCAGTCTTATCAGAAAAAAAAAAAAAAAGAGCTTTGTTCTTGCCCATAAATTAAACACCAGTTATGATTAAAATACAACAACATCAATTTCTGCTTGTTGGAAATGTTTTGTGTCCAGGCTTTGGAAACATCGGTTCTCCTCACAGGAAGAAGACTGTAAGACAACCCAGCATCACCTTTCAGATGCCATCACGCTACTGTATTGCACCACCAGGGTGTTGCAAAGAATGCCTTACAACGTGCAGCTACCCAAACCTAACAAGGCTTGGGAGTGATGTATTTGTAACTGTATGCATGACCTCATCTTCAAAGGAAGATTAGCATTAGCAAACTTAAGATGACAGAAAGGGAGGAGTTGGTTTAAAATTTATTTCAGCAACAATAGAGTTCAATTAAAAAAAAAAAAATCCGTTATTGTCAGTCTTCTTTTCCAGTTCTACATGTAAGTGTTCTTTTTTATTTCAGCAGAAGCGATCGCCACAAAAATCAAGATGAACAAATTTCTCCCGTATGTGCCAAAGCAACGTCAGAAAGTGGTGTTCAGAGTGGTTGGTATGTCTGTTTGGGCTGCTCAGTGCAGCTATGAAGATCATGCTTTGGGCTGGAGACAGGCACCTGTGACTGCAGGGCAGAGGAAGGAGCTGCCAGTAGCTGCCAGCAGCTCTGGTGTCAGATTCATGCAAAGCATGACTAAAACAATGCCACTTCTGAATACAAAATTCCCCGATTTCTTTCTTGCTCTAGTGAGAAAAGCTCTGCAGATGTGGAGACAGGGACAAAAGCAGCCAGTATTTCCTCTCTTTCTACATGCTAGTCAGCCCTGTTCATGGGGCACTGGCTCATCTCTCTGGCTTCTGAACTGAGAAAAGAAGATGCTCCTTTTCCAACTAACTAATGAATCATCCCTTTTAGTACATAGCATGCATGACTGCATTGTTAAAAGCAGTCTTAATCACTCACTGAGAAAAATGTTATTGATCATTTCTCCCTTTTAGTTGTGAAGTGGAAGCCTTGGGAGCTGTGACTCACAGCCTGTGTGCTGTGGCAAGCCCAGAAAGATTTTAGTAGATTTTTAGATAATTGTAGGAGCCCTCTGCATCTTATTCCTCACATCTTCCTAGTATAGCCATAATTTGGAAAAAAGGTAGATTTCTTAGTTTTGTATTATTCTAGATATCACTGTTTTGCAGATGGATTTGGCCTGAACTCTACACCAAAATTCAATGAAGAGAAGGATTTCTGGTAGGCAACTGACTGTAGCAGGGGATAGGGCAAAACAGCTTCTGGGCTGGAGGAAGCCCACCCCCCCATTTTGGCTTTAGCTCTGTATTGGTGTTGGACATGCTGTGCATACAGCAGTTCACCCTGGTTTATGAGCATAGGACTATGTCAACAAAACAGTGAAATAAGGAAATAAGTAGTAAGAGTGAATTTGAAGGTTCTTGACAGCTTCCTGGAAAGAGAATGAATGGGTCTGAGGTAAGAAATAAATTGTCTTGTTTACTTGGAATTGCCAAAGGCAGAGAAAAGTGAATAGGTAAAATGTTTTCAATGTGATTTGGGAAAAAATGTATCTGTAGCTATTTCAAATGTAGACAGATATACTGATTGACCTACTTGTGTATTAAATGCATAAAAATACTAGGGTGAAAGATTATTATTAATGCCAAATGATAAAGTTTTCAACTGGTGCAGGATGCCTTAGTTAAGACAGTCTATACCCTCTTGAATCTATGTTTCTATGTTTCTATGTCTATTATATGAGTATAATATGGCTGTATTCTATTATTACATCCAACTTATTTAATTGAATCAGTCACTTGTTCATTCCTCCACAAAAGCAAAAGAAGCTACAGGGCCTCCATGGAGGATGAGGAGGAGTAAGACATGTAGGGACAGTTCTAGTAGTGAGTGATTGAAGCATGTTTGTTGTTATCAATTTTTTTCTGCTATTTCCCCTAAATAACCTTTCTCATTCATTCTGAACAGAGAGATTTCCCATGTGCCCCTCCCTCCATGACACTACATGACATATTGCTGGTGAGCAGGTCCTCTGCTCTCCTACCACAGCCTTCCTTAGCTTCTGGAAAATGGAACCAACCTCTGCTGTGAGCAGACACTTAGGAGGCAGGGGTAAGAGGGGTAAAAAGGCACCTAACTAGTGATTGATTGTGTAATGATACCAAAACCCGTGCACTACAAGACTTCATCATGTTTGATTGTAGCTGGGAGCAAAGGTGATGTAAAATAATGTATGATAGTTTTCTTTTAGCATCTTTGCCTAGCACCAGATAAGTAGCTTTTTGTTTCTTGGGTTGTCATTGTTGGGGAAAGTATTGCCATCAGTTGTTGGTCTTAAAAATATCCTTTGATATATGGAAAGGAAATGGGATATATTTTGAGACAGAATCTCGCCCCTCTTGTGCATTGCTTGATGAATGTGGTCACTGGATGGAAGCATGCTGCCATGGGGGAACAGCCCTTGGGATCTGTCCCTGTGTCAGCTCAGCTCTCAGAGAATGACAGAAGTCATTGTGAAGGAAGCAGATGTTCCCAGTGGTATCACAAAGAAAGAACAGACAATAAGACATTTGAGAAGAAGGACATGCTAAATACCATAGCAAAACTGCAGTTGGCATCTTCAAGGGAGGGTTCAGTGAAAGCAGAGATTTAGAGTGAGCCTTGCTGGGGGATAGCTCTGGAGAAAAGCCAAGAAGCTCCAGAGCTATCCCCAGCCATTTCAGGCTGTTGGTGGGGGTTCATGTTTTGTGTGATGACTCTACAGATGCAGAGGAGTGTAACTTGTAGAGCTCAAATCCCAGCCATCCTCTGAATGGGATCTAAAGACTCCTAAAAAATCAGGGAGAAGCAAATAATAATTGTACAAAATTCTAGCTTTTACTTAGTTTTGTCTTGGGAGGAAATAGCCTGGGCCTTGACAGCTGAAAGTGGACAGACCTGCTATAATCATCTGTAACAGTTTTTGCAATGCAAAGATAGTTATACTAGCTAGCACTTGCTCTTTGAGTAGCAGACATCATCTTTAATAAGAAACAGCAATTTGAACTTCTGACTGTGACTTCAGTTTGAAGTCTTTTTAATACTCTTAAAATATATTTCAGTTTAATAACCTCATTCAGCATCAATTTTTGCTTGGATCTAAGAGCACCTTTTATTATCTGCTATTTCTTACATTTATAAGAATAGTACTTAAGCATCAAAGGAACCTTAAAAAAAATAAGGTGTTTGGATCACTTCAGTAAATTGCTTATTGCTACTAATTGCCCACCACTTCATAAAATCCCTTTCTGTTTTATGGCTCTTCCTTGCAAAGCTCGAGTGAGACTGAGATAACTCCATATCTGGTATCTCAATATTTAAAGTGTAAGATTGTGACCCTCAATTCATTTTTTTCCCTTCCTTTTCCCATGTATTTCTAAGTCTCAGGTCTCCTTGTGAAACTTCAGAGCTGGGCCATTGCATAGAGCATCTGGAGGGTTCCCACACTCAACCACGTCTGTGGTTATGGTCTCATACACCTCTCTGACAGGAACATCCACATGCTATCCACCTTTCCATATCAACAGAGCCCCAAGCTGTGCTTCTTCCTAACAGGAACACCAGTCCTGAATGGGAATCAAAAGTCAGGATGACCAAAAAAGCCCTGCTCAGTCATGAACCATGTATAGTGGGTTTTCTCTTTCCTTAGTGTGGACTGGAATATTGATTTCAAAACCACACTGACGTCAGGTCCCACTATGTGCAAGAGAGCCAAGACTCCAACATTCGATATTGGGAGATTTTTTTTAATGTCTTGAAACACTGAGTGCCTCCTTATTTCTTTTTCTGCCTTGGGCGATGCAGCAAAATGGATGTCCTGTACAAATTATTATGGACATAATATTGCTGGGCAGCTGAGAAATGAATGAATGCAGCAGCAGATGACCCTCATCTCCATCCTAAAGACAAAGGACATTTTTACCCTTACATTTTTGCAACTATATGGCCAGAATCTGGGAATACATTACACAAGCTTAAAAATTTAAGATTTTCATACAAATCAGTATTGTCTAATTGCCTACCAAAAAAATGGCTTTATTATTCCCTATGGGTAATCTCTATGTTTGATCAGAAATGTCTAATATGAATAAAATGCCCTAACTTCAAAGAGTATACTTGGTTTTCTATTTCTTGATAATTGAAATCACCTGGCAAACTCATCAAGAGATTTTGGTGCGCTAGACACATATTCTAGCCAGGTAGTTAAACCACCACTGAGACATTTTATTTGGTTGGATGATTTTATTTGTTTTGTAAACTTAAATATTAAAAAAATCTTTATATGATGCTTTTCTTGCTTTTTTGGTTTTAAAACTTTTTGAGGCAGACATGGTCCATGCTAAAACCCTCTACAATATATATCCTCTTTGGGCAAGCCATTTCAGTGCCAAGCTGGAAGTAAGGAGTGAATATTTATTTTTGGAGCAGATACTGGCATTGCTCTTACCATTAGAGCTAACACTCATCTAAGAAAGGAGAGGTATAGAGGCCAGGCTGGGGTTACATGGCTTGGGAAATCAGGCTTCAGAGTACTTAACCGTAGATCAGAAAAAGCTACCAGCAGAAATAGCACAATTCCAGGTGTTTTGCAAATTTATTCTACCTAACAAAACATATTAACATTGTTTTAAAGCAGTTGCTGTCTTCTGGCCAGCTTTATAATGAATTTGATATGGAAGATTATTGCCTGCAATCAACTTGCAGTCAACAGAAAGTATAAAACTGCTTTAACACTGTAACCTACACTCTTCTTAGCTCAGATAATACAGAAATTCAGTGGTGTGTGTGTATTTGTTCCAGATTAAATCTGTATTGTTAGTTGACCCAGTAATGCATCTAGCTGGCATTAATGGAAAGGAGCCTCAGCTGTTGAAGGTTTGATCCTTGATAACTGTGTAACCATGTGGCATTTCATCATGCCACAGGAAATGCATTTGTTGCTTTTTCCTTCGCTGATACCCAGTGCCTCTTTGCCCTAGGCTTTGGTATATGCATTTTATTTTCTATTAATAAAAATAGTTTGGGGCTTGTTTTGCCTCAGTATTTTATGAAATTGCAAATTGTACCTGCTCTACACCAGAAAAAGATGAGTGAAAGGTCCTACCCTTTAATTTTTTAGTGGAAACATTTTAGCCTTGCCAAAAAAACAACAAAAACCCAAAAATCAAAACAAAACAAAACAAAAAAAGAATTAAAAAAAAGCTTAACTGAGAAATATTTTAAATCCTCCTTTGTTTGTAACCAAGATCCTTCCTCATGTCTAAGTAATTACTACAATTGCTACATAACCAGGTTTGGCTAGTACTGCAAGAAAATCAAGGGCTGGCCAGCCAGCATTTTGCAGTGTGCATTAAGTTGTACACCTTAAAAACAGCATTTTGGTTCCTAGATGCAGTAGACATTAAATACAAATCTGGATGACTTTGAGAGGTTACCTTTATAATAACAGATACCATTAAGCATTATGTGATTAGTGTAATGCTATTGGTCTATTTGTTTACTGTTTTAAGAAAGCCTGTTAACCTCCTTGTATCATTAAAATTTGGTCTCTTTACTTAGCAGCCTGTATTCTGACAATTTAAAAATGTTTAACTGAATTGCTGATGCAACACATGTACACAGTGACTCTCAATAAAGCAAACATTTATTGCATCTACTTATATACAAGGCCATGAACAAACACTACATTAATGTTCAGAGAGAAAGGACAGTGTTTGAAGTAGTGCAGTATGGACTTTCATATTTAAAAAAAAAAACAACCAGCCAACCAAAATAACCCAAGCAAAGCTTGTTATTGCACTTGGTTAGATTTGTGTTTGAAAAAAAAAAAACAACCCATGTTAGACCTTCAGCATTTATTGCAGTTATGCAGAAGGATGACCAAAATGATGGCCCTAACTATTATAATTAAATTTTTAAACATTAAATTTTCATACACTGAAAATTCATCTAATGTTTCTGCTGTAATTAGGAAAGCACTAAGGTTCATTTTAATGACCATTAATACTGACATGCAAATGATCACTATTTCCCCTCCTTCTTTCATTTGGCATTTAAACCATTTCACTTAAAAATCTTTGAAATTGTCTCAAATGTGCCTAGACTGATGAAGATGAATAAGTTGTGTCTAAGAGGAGGGAAAGAGAAACTACATATGTATATTAGTACACGCCAAGGTGAACTGGTAACCCCAAAGAATCTGTTATTCAAAATATTTTAATTTTACTCTGCAGTGAAATTCCACAAAGCCCCTTTCTTGCTCCTTTTGACCTATATTCTGTGCCATTTACTGGAAAGTACCCAGGCAAATTGCCAACAATTCCTACATCTCTGGATTAATGGGATCAGAATGGCCACGGTATCACCACAGCTTTTTATGGTGGAATTTGAAAATGTTTCTTTTGTGGCAGGTTTTCAACTTTATGCAGAATAATTTCTTAGCTGAGGCATTTGGCAAAGAGTGCTCTGCATGACTCAGAAGCAGATCTTCTCCATCTCAGATTTTGGTTATATTAATATGAGGTTTATTTTTTTACATGAACTTATACATATTTATGGCTTAGGTTCCCTTGCATACTGCTGGGCTTTCTCTAGTTCCAATGCCTGTCTCTCTGGCTACTCCAGCAAAGCTACATGGCTACACAGGGATTCAATATTGAGGTGAACAGAAAAGGAATCAGTGACTGGAGCAAATTTTTGTTGATAAAAGAGATAATTCTGTTATTCTGTCCTTAATTAGGGTTTCTTAGGGAGAGCTGTGCAAATTTTACAACATTCAGATTCTGTAATACTAGAATGAAGTCATGACTTGGAGCTCTTGTATTTGGTATTAATGCTAGCCATGCAACCTTTATTAGTACACACACTCATTACTCATGTGAGTAATTGCGCTGACTTGAAAGAGGCTCTCTGTAGCACAGAAACCAGCCTCGAGTCACCAGCTCTTTGTTAGAGACACCACCACAGTCAGCCAGGTTCTAAAGCAGCTGAGCAAACACACTCTCTCTAATAGATGCAGGGGGTGCTCTGGTGCTCTGACCAATCTCTTCAGCACCATGAGTGAAGAATTGGAGAGCTGTTACTTTTCCCTGTAGTGAGAAGGTAATGGGTCAGGAACTATTGGTGATTAGTTCAAGCATAGACTAAAACTACCCTATGTGCTGCTAAATAGACCTGCCTTCAGCTGAAAATACATTTTTGCCCAAATCTGCACTTCGTAAATCTTCCAAATTTTGTTGTACACCTTTCATAGAGTCATTGAGGTTTGTAAAGACCTGCAAGATCATTAAGTCCAACCTTTGACCAAATATCACCATGTAAATTAAACCATATCTTTTAAACAAACTGTGTTCAAATGAGTTTCACAGAGCTCAGCTTGAAAGTTGAGAGCTTCAGAAAAACATATGGGTAAATTTGAAAGCTACTTACTGAAAGTATATGGAACAGCACACAGTGACAGTCAAAAATGTACAGTTGAAGAGCTAGGAAAAAGAAAACAAACCAGAGGCTGATACCTTTTAAAAATAGGATATTTAGAAACATCATCTTGAAAAAATGGGATACTTTTCCAGAGCAGCACATCATGAACCAAAGGAGCTTGTGACCAAGCGATTTTGAGGTCAGGAATTATACATGACTGAAAATAATCATCTGTATAAACACTCAAAACATGTAGGACAATAAATAGCCCAGAAACTTGTAGGCCGTAAGTATAAGCAAGCATGTGTACTGTGCATATACCACACGTGTTCCTTGCCATTTTCTACCAAATGACAGTGGTTCCTTGAAGCCCTTAGTTGGAGTAGTGTGAATACCAATTCTTGTGAGCCACGGTCCAGACATCCTTGCTTTTTATTGGACTATATCCATAGCTATTAAAAACAAAGAACAACTCCCCAAAGTCCCAACAAAACCCTGAAGTTATCTGTCAGAAGATCTGAGAAGTGCTGGTGCACACTGGGCCATCTTGAAAATTGCTTGTACAGTCAAAAGACTGATTCCAGTTCTGTACTGAAATAAAAAAATGCTGGCTTTGACATACGCAAGAGGTTTTTGTAGTTCAGACTCTCAGCCTTCAGCTCATGTTTAAAGGATAAGGTACCTGTTCCCAGCTGGTTTTGGAAAAATGTTTGCCGTGATTGTGTTCCGAGACTTTCTACTAACAACTGACTCTTTAGAAAGGCACCTTCTAACCCTCTTGTCACCAAACCCTTAACAGAGTTTATGAGCTTGGATGAAATGAAAGTTTAGAGCTCCCATGCCTGAGAACACAGCCTATTTACCAACAGCCAAAAATTCTTCTGAATTTTAGGAGAGCACATGATATGAATTCATAGACATTACCATACACACAGTAAGTAAAACTGAGGACTTCCACTAGAAGTGGGACAGATTTAATTTTTTCCCCTCGATCTCTGCCCCAAGGGTAAGTTTTTATGTGCATTCTCTGGTGTGTAAAAGCAGCCATGCTGCAGTATTTCCTTACAGCCAGGATTCAATAGGGTCTCTCCTCTCCCTGGCTACCTATTTAAATTTGTAGGAAGTTAGTATCTTTGAGTCTTACCTGACTCTGTTGTATTTGAAATTGGCCCACAGATTAACAAGTTACTGAGGGAATGATGATTGGACAGGGAGACAGAGGCATGTCTTTTAGCATCCACACAAGGAAAGGATCATGTATTTCCTTTCAAGTCCTGCTGAAAAGAGCCTCATCTGATATAAAGACTGTTAACTAGTGTCCTCAAATCGCTATCATCTTCCTCTGAGCACTCAGGAATTGCTAACTTGGGAGAGTAAAGAACATTCTACAAAGATCGGCTGGTCAAGTTATTTGGGTCTGGCAAATTAAGCACTCCAGCAGTTTGTTGTGTAGGCTGTCACTCTTGTTGAAATATCCATAAAACTTGCAGTCATTTCTGTTTAGATTCAGAATAAGTATCTATGGTCTGCCTAGATATTAAAGATCTGTACAGCTGTACAAAACCAATCATATTCCCATTATTAGTCCCAGGTACAAAATTCCTGTGGCTGACTGTCTCACACAAATTCCGAAAAACCCTACCTGCCAAATTTCAAATTTCATCTTGTACTATGGACACAAGAAAATGATGTCACGAGTGTGACCAAAGTGGCGTGACCACTCATCAGCTGAAGCTATTACAAAGCGTGTGTGTGTTCTTAAAGTGCCTCAGTTGTGGGTCCAATGACATTAACATGAATCTGTAGCTGGACCAAACTGAGTCCAGTCACATAAGGCTGCCATGCTTTAAGCCTCCAGCTGCAGCAGCCAAATTTTTCTGATCATGTACTCACAACTCACGCAATGTGTGAGGATTTTAGAGTACTTAGAAACGTCAGCTTCTGAGTGGAAAAATATTTTTGATCTTTACAGCACAACTGGTACTCTGCTGTGATATTTGTTCTAGTTGGCACGATTAGTCATTGACCAAGTTTATTATTTACTCATGACCCTTTGTCTAGCATCCAACATGGGAAAATTGCAGCTTTTGGACAGAATGGGGAACTGTAACTTGTTGAATTACATATTCTAGAGGGTACAGGTATTCCAGTAACTCTCCTGCCATGTCTGATGTGGGGTTTTGCCTCAGCACCTACGGATACCGATTCTTTCTCAGTTAAACTCGTCAGGAAAATTAATCCACAAACAGCAGAGGTTTATGTCCAAAAAGGAGACAGAGGAGTCCTGTAACTTTATTGAATAAAGGGAAAGGTCATGGGGCATTCCCCATGGGATCTCTCAAAATTTTTAGAGGACACAGCCCCTCCTTTTTATCATAATTTCTCAGCTGCATTTTTCCTCTCTCTTTCCCCACTGGCTACTCGAGAGGTACAGACTGCCCAGAGCACCTAATACTTAAGATCCCCTTCTAATGTATACCCCCCAACCCTCTGCTTTTCTTTTTCCTTGTGTCTCTGTTCTTTTTCTCTAAACCCAGAGATTTAGCACAGTCTTGAGTGAGTAACAGTGGAATTCCAATTTGTGGAATTCCTATAGAATTTATGGTTCCTCCCATTGCTTCTTTCATGTCTCTGTATCTGGTCTTATCTACCATCAGGCCTACAGTTTGTAAAGACACTTCCTTCTCATTCCTTTCAAACTAATGCTTTTTGGGTTGTACCTTTTTTTAAATTTTCTTTTAAGGTAGGCATGTGTGAGTAAAGTGTTCTTTTCTAATATTTAAAAAACACCTAATGGGTCATTCCACCAGGTCATCTTTTCAGCTGAGGGCTTGAAGCAAGGAACTGCTTCATCAGAATTAAATTTCCAGTTAATTATCCAAACAAATTTTCTTCAATAATCCTCCCTGAACGCGCATTTCCCAGTATTTTCAGTGCTGCAAGAGTAACAGAGTAACACGGCGCTGCATTTGCGCTTTGCCTCCTTCGGTGAGCCCTCAGCTGCAAGCTCGACCTACAGTCCTTTTCCTTCTCTCGGCCGATGCAGATTGATGCCAGTAGCAAGGGGCCTGCAGCTGTCGGGAGCCTGGGGCTGAGTGCCGGGGGCAGAGACACCGCCGTCCTCCCTTTTCCCCTGCCCTGCCCTGCCCTCAGGAGCCAGGACGCCTCTCGGGCGGCGGAGACCCCGGGCACAGCGCAGGGACAGACCGAGAGCTGCGGCGCTGGGCCCGGGTCCCCGCGGAGCGGTCGGGGTGCAGACCCGGTGCAGACCAGACCCTGTCCTGTCCTGTCCTGTCCCGGGAGCATCCCCCAGCGCGCTCCGCATCTCTACCCCGTTTTGCCTCCCCCGTTCCTCGCGGCCGGGCGGTGGCCACAGTCCCTTCCCCGCGGGAGCCGCCCCTCCCCGGGGCGGAGCGCGGCGGCTGCCCCGCCTCCTCGGCCGCGGCGGCTGTCACGGGGCGAGCGGGCCGCACTGGGCTCCTGCGGGGCCCCGCGGCTTCCCTTCGGCCTGGCCGCGGCCGCCCGGCGGCATCCGCGCTCTACCACCATGCTTAGGCGGATTCTGCAGCGGGTAAGGCAGCGAGGCCCGCCCCAGCGGCGAGGGCGGCATGCCATGCCGGTGCCGTGCCGGTGCTGCTTCCTGGTGCTGGCTGGGCTCGGAGCTGCGCTCCCCGTGGCAGAGCCGGAGCCACTGGCCCTGTCCGGCCCGTCCGTCGGCGCAGGGTACGGGTTAGGGCCGTCGCAGCCCGGGAGGCCGTGAGTTTGTCCGCCCCCGCCCTCTCGCCGGGGGACGGCCCGAGCCCCGACGGGACGGGCCGGGACCGCCGTCTCGGCTGGGGGCGGTGTCGTTCCCCGGGCTGGGCGGAGGTGCTGGCGGCGGGCGGTTCCCGCGGCCGGGCCTGTCGGAGGGGCGAGAGGCGGCCCTGGCCGGCGTGGCTCCTTTCCGTAGCGCGGCGTCTCCGCCCGCCGCCTGCGCCCGTCGCCGCGGCTGCGGCCGCCCGCGCAGAGGGCAGGGTAGAGGGAAGCCCGGCCCGGGGAGAGCCGCCGCCGGGGCCTGCGGTGATTTCTTCAGGGGCTGGCAGGCAGCAGGCTCTTAACGCCGAGAGCCAGCCCGGCAGCCACCGTCCGGCCGCCTCCCGTCTTTTAGGAACCGGCTTTTCCGGCCGTTCTGCCGGGCTTGGAAAGCTAAGTTGTGACACTCGTTTATGAAACCCTTCTTGCTTGCCCAGATCCCCGCGCCGGTGCTGGTCGCCTTGCAGTTGGCCTGCAGCTCAGGTGTGAGCTGCCAGCAGGCGCTGGCGCAGGGCAGGTGCCGGCGTGGTCCCGGCTCCGCGCGGCGGGCGCTCGGCGAGGGGATGCACCCGAAAGGGTTGAGTCACGCCGGCGGTGGGCAGGCAGCGCTCCAGATCCCGTACCGCAAGAGAGCGGTGTCGGTGTCACGCAGGAGGCGCTCACGGATAGAGGGAAAACCGGCTGCTCTCCCCGTTTTATCTGCTGTTGCTTCCAAAGCGTGCTGCCTATGTAACACATCTGCGAAAGAGTGTTTTGTTGGAAACGCTGGCTTGCTCTCCTTATCTGCCATGCAAAGAAACGTTGCTACAAGAATGAGAGGGAAAATAAAGTAAGCATACTACCAACTTTTTCAGTGTAAAGCATACCTCAGATTATTTTTCGGTCACAGACCCTGAGCAGGTGAAGATCTTGGTCTGTTTGGAGCTTCGTGTTTACAAGGAGAACTTCCTTCCTGAAGCTTAATGGGAAGCCCTGCTAACAAGCCGGGAAACTTAGTACGGACCTAATTAAATGTTGGCAGCAGTTAACTGGGTGTTTATTGATTCTGAGAAACACCAGGCCATCAAGGAAGGCTTCTGTGAGGGAGGAAAAAGCTTCATACGGTGCCAAAGGATCTTTGCCCCTAAGTATGAATTCAGCTAAACTCATCTTATAAACATCTAAAGTCAGTGCAAAGGTTTCTGTGTGAGAAATAGACATATTTTCCTAAAAGTCTGAGCAAATAGTTGTTCTCCAGTTGCTCCTGAAAATTATGGGATTGCAGGAGAGCTTATTGTCAAGAAAGGTCAAAGAGACTTCTTCCTGCCTAAAAATTAAATTGAGAAATGCCAAGATCTTTGAAGGTGTTAACCTTTTAATTGCCAAAAATAACTATCTTTTAGAAATTCACCTCATACTAAAAGGGGCTTTAGGCATTTTGTGAAAATAGTGATTGCATGCACAACCTCATACATAAGTACCATTTTGACTTGCACTTTGGTTGGCAAACTGTGAAAAATGCTTCTGCTGTACTTTGATATTAAAAATAGGTTTATCTCATATATTTTTAAAAAGAGCATAATTATTAATATCTTTCATGTGTCTTATGCAGTAATTTGAAGGATAAGGAACCTCCTCTTGACCATTTTATTGTCCATCATCTGTATAGCTGGCAAAAAAACCCCTGCCTTTCTGTCACTGAAACATAGCTTCTTGCATATCTGGTTTGTTATGTGATTATAGGTGATGCTACTCTTTCTAGCCAGAGAGCTAGTCATTAATGGTGATATAACTTGAGTTATAAAAGTATGTATGTTGAAAAATGAATTCTTTATTGCATTCCTTTTTGCTGTAACTCAGCTTGCTGACAAGCTGCAAAGGAGGAAGATGACAGCTACAAAGATACGATTTATAGTGTCTGATTCCTGAAGCTTCAAAACATTAGATGTTTCTTTTTTATATTACTTTTCTACCTTGATCACCTTTTTATTTCTTCCACAGTTGTAATTTCTGTTTTTAAAAGCTTCTTCACTCGGACTTTGAGTGACATATTTTCAAAGTAGAAAGTATTATATGCTAAACATTACTTATTTAACTTTTGGGGTTAGTGTACCCATGCTGTCTTCAACTAGCTTCCTATTTTATGTCCTTTCCCTACAAGCTTCTACATTTTTTTTACAAGTTTCTAAATTTTTTGTGTGTTTTCAGCATGACATCTCGGGGAGCCACTCGTTTTTTATGTTTGCACCATAAAACCCCCATTTGTACATTATTGCCACTTCCTGGTTTCATGCATTGTTCATCATGCTGATCTAGAAAAAGGTAGTTTTCCCAAAAGGCATCTGCGTGGAATGTCCAAGATGCACCTTTCCTGCTCAAATAGTTTGATTTTTTTCAACGAATTCTTTGGAAAGCAGTCTTTTCTTTATTGTGTTCAGCTGTGATGCCCTTTGTGGGCGTTGTGTCATCTCTCCGTTGTTAATGTACTAGTGAGACAGTGGCAGTTGCCTCTGGCCTGTTAAAGCAGAGCACAGCTCTTGTATTTGCAAAGAGGAGGCATTTATTTTCAGCTGGTAGAAAACATTACTTTGACCTCCTTCTGAGCCTTCTTCCCATTGCTCATGATTTTTAGTGGACGACTCATCTGTTGGACCAATGTGACTACTATTTACGTTATTCTTGTCTCCATTATTTGTCTTTAACAATTTAAAAATGTTGGCTACTATGCTGTGTTTGAGTGCTCTGTGTGCTCTTCTGTTGCTTTCTGTTTCTAACTAATACTTGAGTTTTTGGTCTTGAGATCTTGGTGTCTGGAGGAGAACAGGGCTTTGCAGGCATTTCTGTAGCTTAGGTAGTACTATTTCAGACTTTCTCTTACTCCAAGCTCAGGCGCAGAGATATTTACCTGTCTGAAGCCATTGCATCTCATGCCTGACTTAAAATTTTCTTTTCACATTTATAAGTGCAGGGCTTGCTGGATAGCATGTTTACTTGGATAGATGCTGAACTGCAGCTGTGCCTCTGCCCTCTCCTCAGGAGTCAAAGGGAGCATGTGTGCCTCTTCCTGGGCACAAAGTGTGCTTGTGTGAAACTGATGGCATGATGAGAAAGAAAAGTTTTGTGCCCTCTGATGTCAGGAGTCACTTCATTTTACGGAGTCATAAAGTAGTGTCACACTGCTTTAGAAGTAAATGGTGTTACTGTTCTGTATGGCAAAATACCCTGTTCCTAGCACTGAGAGTTCTTTGGCAGCAAGGGCTTTGGCCCTCTTGCCTTCTCATTTTTGTGTCTTGTTTGTTGCTACGGGACCTTTTTATGGTTGTAGTAGTACTCTTAGTAATCGTATTTAAATCTGTGCTGGAAAAACTGTTAAATCTGTATTTTTTCACATTTTCTCAAGGCTTTACGTATTTTTTCAGAGGTTTTAATTTATTCTGAATTTAAAATTGCTGAAAAGAATATTCTGACTGAAAGGAATGTAGCTATAGACAGATAAAAGACTATGTGAAAATGACACAGTAGTGGTCCATATTTATACTCCCTCATCTTAGAGCATTAAGTCAACTCATTCATTATATAATTTTCTATTCCTTTTCAGAAAACAAGCTGCAATCATTGTCATCGTTTTTGTTGTTAATGATGTTTCTTTATATTAGCTTGCAGTTTTGAGAAAACACAGAGAATGGCATTATGAAGTTTAGCATATTACTTCTCTAGCTTATTACTTCTGCTAGCTCTAATGCTAGCACTAGAAACATAAGGTTCTCTGCAAGGTAAACAAATGTAATTGACAACTAGGGGAGAAATATGCTGGATCAAAGACTAGCTTTGCATTAGTCTTTCAACTCTGAGTGTGCCTTCAGATGTCAAATGTTAATTTTGTAATTGTACATACACAGAAGCCTGTGTGGAAATTTTCATTTTCTCTGGGATTAGTAAGTCATTTATTTGCTTCCCTGTATAGGCCATCTGAAAACAAAGAACATCATTCTGAGTCCTTTCATAGATCGCAAAGTCCAAATTGTTCAATGTGTTGTGATTCTGGTTTTTTTTAATGGAATGTGATACCACAGTGGTACGTGAGCATAGCGTGACTGTGTGTGTGAACCGATTTGATGATGCAATGATCAATTAAAAAAAGACATTCCCAATGTCCCATTCTTTATTTGGTAAGTGAAGGATATTGAAATTATATTACAACCTTGAAAGATACGCTAATTTCATTTTTGATCTTAGCTTCCTTAACATTCTTCCAATTTTTTAAAATTTTTTCTTGCTACTCTGTATATTTTGCAAATGGATACTGTGGACTATAACTTGAAAGTTTTTTAATGACCTCTTTTCTTCGCACTCTTCTTTCCTGCGCATGGCACTCACCATTAAATGTCACCATTTGTACTAAGCTTTCTTAATCTAGCTTGGAAATATGCTTTCTCTTTTTGAGAGCACACATTGATTTTTGAAAGGTTAAAGGATTTTACCTGGTACTGTGTAATAATTTCTTTCTTACCATGCATGTCATACCAGTGCTTATTAGTGTGATTATAGCATGTCTGAAGTGTTTCATAAAGCAAGTACTTTAAGCAACCATGGAGTAATAACAGTGTACAGTGGAGTAATAACAGAATAGCTTGCATCCTGAAGGTTGTAATAATCTCAAATTTGTAGTGCTAGAACTAGCAGAACTTAATATGCAAATCTCATTGCAAAATGGAGTCAACTCTGGGGTGAAATGGGATAGGCAATGAACAGTGTACAGTAGTGTTGTATACGGAGTTATGATATGAGGTGAAGAAAATTTTGTGTTAATTGTTGCAGGAGATTCTTGGGTTTGGGATGAAATGATTCATTAGGTATGCTGAAAGTGTATGTTCAGATATTGCAAAAGTGGAGCTGGATGCTGCCTATCTAAAGACACAGTTGGACCATCTCTTAGTGCCACTGAAACATTAGATGAAGTATTCTAGCTTACCTGTCTTCCTGGGAGACCTGGCTACAACTTGCCATTTGTTTTAGATACTCTTCTTTTGACTGTCCACATGTTCATTAATAGAGTTACTTAACTTGTATTTCAGAGCTTTCCTGCAGGATGTGTGGTTCTGTGGGCAGCCCTTCTTAACACTGCAGAACAATTGGAGCAGGAAGGGAGCTCAGGAGCTCCCTAGTCTGAGCAGTGAGCAGGATCAACTTGGAGGTCAAGAGCAAGTTGCTCAGGCCTATCTCATACTGAAAAAGCTGTTCTTTACATCCAGTAGGAATCTCTCATTTCAGTTTTTGTTTCTGGTCTTCCCACTGTGTGCTGCTTAGACCAGCTTGGCTTCCTCTGTTTGATGGCCTCTTCATGAGTGGTGGTGTGGCTGCTGTTGGGCGCTCCCAAAGCTGTCTCTGCTTCCAGGCTGAGCCAGCCCTATTCCCTCAGCTCCTCGCATGGGTCAGATGCTTCATCCCCAGATGTATTGGTGGCCTTTTGCTAAACTTGTGCTGGTTTATCAGTGTTCTCCCTGGACTGGGAGAGCAGTATCTTGACGTGGTCCACTGGCTGCTGGCCAGTGGGGAACGATCACTTCCTTTGATCAGTTGGCTGGGCTCCTTGTTAACACAATCCAGGCTTCTGGCAGCTGTCTCTGCAGACAGGGCACACTGCGGGCTCCTGTTCAGCTTGCTGGCTGACACAAGGCCTGGGTCCTTTTCAGCAGAGAGACCTCTGTTACTGCCAGCAGTTTTCCTTCCCTGGCACAGGACTCTGCATTTGTCCCTGTTGAATTGCATAGAGTTCCCCTTGGCCTGTTTCTTCTGGCAATTCTAGGTCCCTCTGAGTGGCAGCCCTACCCTTGATTGTATCAGCTGGTCTTCCCAGTTTGATGTCATGTGGAAACCTGAAGAGTGTGCACCTGTGGTCCATGCTGGGATGTACCTTGTTTAGTGTCTGTATCAGTAACTCTGGGAAGAAGTACCAATACCTTCACTTTGACATATTTTTCATGTGTATAGTATCCCTGCTTGCCCCATTTTTTGTCTCTCCTGTTATTAACTTGCAGAGCCTATTCCTTTTGTATGCTGTGCTAGAAGGAAATGGCATTCATATTTTCTTTAGAAATAAAGTACAGCTAGAGTGAAAAAGACATGGAGTAGGAGAACCAGAGTATGTTGATCATTTAACTGATGACCTCAGAGAAGGCTGGAGTCAGGAGAGATGGTTGTCTTCTCTTACTGTCACCAGCCCCCATAGCTTAGTGCTTCACTCCTCACTTCCCTTTGACCAGTCTTCAGAGCCTTTCCAAAACTGAAATGTATTTCCCTGAGAATTAAGTCCTTAAGCAGTAAACTTGACCTGTTAATGACATATTTTTTAGATTTGATAAATAGTAAAAGGCTGTTATCTTTGTTATCTTTTTATCTATGAAAATTGAAAATACAGCATTCTTTTTAAAACAAAGCAGGAAAATATACTTAATATTCAAAGAATGGGAATCATGTGCTGCAGATATCTTATAAGAGGTTATATAACTGATTTGTCTTCAAAAAAAGGATCTATTTGAGCAAGAAAATTCTTTTCCAGATAAGATTTTGGAGGCACCAAGATCAAGAAACTAAAATTCTGTCCTTCTCTCTGTAGATTTAAATCTATATATTTAGATTCTTTATCCTCTTATGTTAAAATATAAAATCCTTTATAGCATTACAGGTTTTTCCAGATGGGCCAAAATACAGCAGTAGCATTACTTTATCCCATTTGAGATTGTCATACTGGAGCTAGATAATTAACTTTTTGTTCTTTGTTGAAACTAGGATTACATAGACACATTGAGATAATTTTTTAATGTTTGCTTTGAGAATGCTTACTCTTCTGCCATCAGTTAAGCAGTGACATTCTGGAACTGAGTAAGAGAAGTTAAATCAAATTTAAATAAAATTTATAGTTTAGTAAGGATTGTAAGATACAACCCATCCACCCAGATTTTGAATCATGTTATATTTAAATTTTATTTGCTTATTTTATCTAAGTCTGTAGTTTCAAATCAATACTGTTGCTTTGATTTTCAGCATATTCATAGGAATATATCTTTATATGTTGCCTTACTGATTAGCATGTTCTAACTTCACCACAGGCTTGATTATTATTTTTTTCCAAATCAAGACAGTGTACCTATTTGTGTCCTTGTTGAATCAACAGGATTCTCAAACTTTAATTTTTAATTTTTCATATATTTAAGGGCTTGTCCAGAATGTAGACAAGTTATCAAGAAAGTGGGATGACAGTAGTTTACTACTAATGAAACTTTTTAGATTGTAATTTCTACTCTTTTCCTACAGGATATAGTGACCTAATTAAACATCACCAAGAGTGATACAAGAGTAGAGTTTATCCAAAGTTCTTGTTTTGTGGTGAGCATTCATGAGAGGAAGTGGTTTAAAATCCTGGCCTTTGCTTCTGGTATCTGCTTGATTTTTTATGGATGTAGAGTGTTGGATAGAAGCTTTTGTTGAAGTGTGGCGCTGAAAATTATATAATTGCTTGTCAGCCTGTTCACTTCTTGTGGAGGGAAAATACCTCTGTATTCCAACAAGTAGAAGAGAGGCCTTTGCATAGATATGTACTGTGCTTTATTAAATATTTATTAGTATTAAGATGTAGACTCTCATTTTTGTCTTCCCCGCCTATTTCAGACTCCAGGTAGAGGTGGGTCTCAGAGTTCGGATTCGGATTCATCTGCCACACCTGGAAATGCCGTGGACGTGAACAACGAAGGCTCCTCAGAGGTACTGTGCACCACACACAGGACTGGTGACTTAAATCTTGGGTGCTGTTTCTCTGATCCATGGAGCTGTAGGAGTAACTTTTGATGGCCTTCCTAAATAACAACTGTACTAAACAAATACTTGCAACTGTCTATTCTAAAAACCGTTTGTTATTTAAATAAAGAAAGGAAGACTAGGCCATGTTTATATGTAACTATTAATTAGGCTTATCTATCCAAGTGGTCACAAGCAATTATTCCTGTAGTTCTAGAGATGAATTATTAAAATTGAAAGCAATGAGATGTAAGCTTAAGACTCCTTGTTAATAAATCTTTCATGAGAGCTGCAAAAAACAAGGATTGACATTTTATCATGCTTATACTCCAGTTTCACCTTGCTTCTGCTAAGCTATAATATACACTGGAAACCTCTTCCTTCTTGTAAAGTATCATATATATTGGGTTTTATTTGGCAGATAAATATATTTGGAGTATAAATCCTATCAGTGTTTCATGTGCTGTATGCCATACTTAATCAGCAGAATAAGTTGTTATTCTTGCTGCAATCTCATATTGCAGTGTCTTTGTATTTACAGTGTTGTCTGACTTAACTCTGGAAAATGCAAACTGACTTCACTGCCTGTTGAAGCTCGTTTGTGCTGATGCAGCCTCATTACCTTTCTTAAAAATGTTTTGAGCTTAACATACAAGTACAGTGCAAGGTTAATTATCCCTATTACAACATTAAAGGGAGTAAAGCACCCTTTCTTACACTGAATAAAGCGTGTGGTGATTCAAGTACTCCTTTGTGTGATATGATAAAAGATAAAGAGAAACTTTCACTGTGCTGTTTAAAATCCTGTCTGTGCATCTGCTTAATTCTTCTTTCTTAAAGCCTTATTGCAGTCAATGTAATCAGACATTCCTTAATATTTTGCTGTATATTCTACATGTCATACATTTCAGTCCAAATCAGTTTTGTGTGCGTATTTAACAATCCCAGAAGCAAATAAATATTCTTAAATTGCAGATTAAAATCTTAATACTTTTGTAGTTGATTAAGGCATAAAAACATATGCAATGAGATGATTTCTTCTTTCTAAAGTTTGTTTAAAATTATACAATTCTGTTAACATGAGTGCAGCATCGCTGACTGTACGGCTGGTGGGTGCCATAAGATACCTCAGTACTAATGGAGTGGTATTTTCTTGATATGGGATGGGCTTTCAGCATGGTGCTGTGCCTGCACTATTGCCCCATTGGCTGTTCTTTCTACTGAGTTGAAATTGGGTCAGACCAAAGGCTGCCTTGTCACTCTTGATATGCATGTGTTACATAAAAAAAGTATCTTTTAGTTGTCCATAATTCCATCAAATTCGTTCCATAATTCTACTCGAATCTGGTAGCCTTCCTTTTCCCTCACAGCTTCCCTGAGGTCTTGTCTCTTCTGGAGCTTCTCTTCAGGAGCACCATAGTTGGTCTCTGCAGAATGTTTGCAGTTTGTTTTATCATGATATTAGTATCTGGTTCTCCATTATTATGCAATCAGAAGTCCATTAACTTGTTTTCACTCCAGTTTCTTGGCTAGATTTTCTAATTTGTATTGTTGCAAGATTCAAATGGAGAATAATTAGGAAATCTGTGCAGATTTGTATGTTTCCTTTCTCCTCAAGCCTGGTTGAAATAAATGCTGACTTTTGAGAATTGTAGTATGAAACAGAAGGAGTGGAAAAGTCTGAATTCAGACTGCTCAAACTGCTCAAGAAGCGGTCATTTGCTCATGTCCTGTCTGTGACCATGTCGGCACTTCAAGTCACAGCTAGACCTATAATGAAGTCTTTTATTCATGGTGCAATCTGCCCAAGGAGAAAACATTTGAGTCTCTCCTACCTTTGCAGCTGAGGTCCCAGTGCAACTCGGTCTGCAGTGCAGGGTTGCTAAATATTCCATGCTTGCAGTGAGTCTGCCAGTGAGATGATGCTTTCTTTAGTGTAATGTAGCTGTGTTAACTAGACAGGTTTGCCTCAGCCTCTCCTGCTGCTGTTGCAAACTTGCTTATTAATTTATAGAGTAATTTCTGCAGTCTCACTGCACCACTCCTCCCTCTTTGAAACATCTGAACACCCTTATGGGAAACCCCTTGTGGTGTTTGTGACATAATGCCTTGTAGTGCTCCACTCACTCAGTTTTTTGTGCAGCTTGTTCCTCTGTCACATGAAGGAGACACCAAGAGTGTAAGGAAAACATATAGTAGCATGCAGCATGGTCCTAGTTTTTAAGGCATGGTTTAGGTTTATTTATTTTCATGTCCTTAATAAGTCTTCCTTCTTGCTTTCTCTATGATGTTGGTATGGTTTGTAGAAGTTCTCTCTCCAAAAGGAAAAGAGGCTTTGCTTTTGGTGATTGTGGAGAGCTTTTAGCATAAGAATTCAAACTTTTGATTCCAGATCTGCATTTTTTGGTCTTTATTACTTTCTTAAAAACAAATGTACATTTCACAGGGCTTCATCTGTCCATTGTGTATGAAAGTGTGTGTAACTCCCACTGATCTGTCTGAACATTACCAGAGTGAGCACACTGGGACAGAAGGAAGACAGGAGCTTCGTGACCTCCCAGCTGTTACTGTGGGTCTTGTTTATTTTGTTTAAATAGCTTTGGTGATGGGCTGCTTTAAATGCACTACATATTTTCCTGGTGTCAGTCTTTTAAATTGTTTCTTTCGATTCCTTGCTTAAACACAGTTTGACCTCATATGCGTGATTCTAAAGTACACATTCAGCAGAAGAATTAATTCATGTCTAGTTTTCTGGTTTGCAGTTGTCTATCACGTGAAACGTTAGCAGTATTGGAAGACTTGCTGTCACTGATATATACACTTTTCTTTTTAAACAGCTTTTGCTTGATTTTCATATGAAAAAGACTGTTTCCTTATTTGATTGTCTTCACATCAGACTCAGTATCGTGATGAACATGGTGTTGGATCAGGCACATCCTTTGTGAAAAGAAATGTTTTGAGCTCTTACTAGCTAACTTTTTTTAAAAGTGGATTTCTAGTGCAAGATAGGTACATTGGGTAAAAGAGAATGGAGGGTGGTAATATAAAAAAATCAGAAACTTCTCTTTTTGAACACGTTTAAGAGCGTATGTATTGCAGCAACATTATAAAAAATTAGAAAAACGAATTTTTAATAGATAATCTTACTGGATTTTTTTATGCCCCCAAGAATTTGCAAAGGCTGTTTCAGTTAATAGATGTAAATTGTAGTGCCGATCTAAATTCTTCCAGTTGTGCAGTGTAAAACTACACTCTTAAAACAAAATCCGCAGTTTTATGCTACAGAACTAGAAGAATTTAGATTCTGGAAGTTAACAGCCTCCAGCTGCACAAGGCTATCTGATTCTTTTTGCTGCAAACCTTGAGAGAGTAGATTTGACTTCTGGGAGTAGGCAGCTTGCTGCACAGTAAATGGGTTTGTAAAGAGGTGAAGTTTTACATTGTTTCTGCCAATGTACCTCTGCTGAGTTTTGAAATCTAAGTGTTTATTCTAGCATGTGTGTGTGATGTGATTTTATTGGGTTTGTTGTTACATTTGCTAGGTAGTGCTTTTTTCCTTCCTTGTACTTGATGTGTATTTACACTGTATTTTTGAAGGGAGAACTTCAGATTGTTGGATGTTATTCTCAAAAATGATGGAAAGAATCAATACATTGATTATTCTAGAGATAACTTGAGATGTCATTTTGAGTGTGAAGTCACCTGTTAAAGTGAGGAGGATCTGTGGTAAGACTGACCTGTGCTACTCTCCTGGAGTGGTGTGGGACCTCCTCAGAGCCAGGGAAACTCGAGTATGGCTTTTGGTAGACTCCTCACTGCCTCTTGTTGAAGCAGAGGCTGTCAGTAATGCTCTGTTGTGGTCAAGTCAACTTCTTATTTTCTTTATTGTCTGGTCACTTGCAAGTGCTGTACTTGAATAAGCTGCAGCATTCCTGATGTGAGGATGTCAGTAGGTTGTGGCATGTGAGCCATCAGAGGTGGTTTGATTACCTGAAGAAGTTACTGTTTTATATAAGGTGGTTGTGCTTAGCATATTTTATGGAGTTGACTGCAGGGTTTTTGCCCACTTCGGCTTTTTGTTTTTCCGCTGACTTTTTGTCATTTCCTTGCTCAGTACTTTCCACTTGTCAAGAGCTGATTACAGCTTTTAACTCTAAACCTATGTACTGAGTGTAGCACTTGAAATACAAATTCACTTGTGTCTAGCTATTGCTGTTTCCTGTTGCTAAAGCTGTATTTCTTTGTACTGTGGTTCAGTAAATATCTGTAAGAGGTGAGAAACAAAGAAAGCAAATATACATGTGGGTTTTTTTGCAGTTTGATCTTTTATTATATGAGAATGCCCAGAACCATTGAAAAAGTGGGGAATTCTGTTAATAACTACAGGCAGTACTAGCATGAAAAGTTTAAAATGTTTGACTTCTGAGAAGTCAGCAAGCAAGCTGATGGTTTGCTGATGGAAAAGAATAGTTTGCATTTGTAGTGAGCATATTGAAACAGCAACACAGCCAGGCTGTCACACCTCATTCAACCTCTGCTGTTTCTGGGACAGCGTTATAACAATGATAAAATGTTGTCAATGTCATCTTATGTAGTGGACATATTAAACCTTGCTCAGTTTGCCTTATTTAAACTGTTAGTATTTAGAAGTATTGCTTGTGGTTAGTACTGTGCATAGTATATAGTACTGGGAAGAGTTCAAATACCTTTTATTGGAAACAGTGCTGAAGAAGCTTGTGAGTTTTTTGCTTGTGATGTAGTTTCTTTGGTAACCCTTCTTCCACTGATACACCTATCAGCTGATGAAAATTTTAGCCAGTGCCCCTCTGTCCTCCTTGCTTTTCCTTCCTCTCTGTCCTCCATGCAGTGAGAGTTGTTCTTTGTTTTTCAGTAACAAGTGTTCACACCTGCAGTGTCCTGTTGTGGGAAAGGTTCCTTGCCACTTGACTATAGCCTGATTTATGGCCATCTTCTTGAACAGCAGTGTGCAACCCTCTTTTTCAAGCTAGGGGTTGAAACCTGTGATAACTGGTGAAAATGTCAGTGTAATACTTCCCCTGCCCCCCAAGCTGTGATGAAGCCTTACTTTAAAATACAATGGCCTATTCAGCTGCAGGAATAACCACCAAAATGTTGTCAAATATCTGTCCATGTATCGCCAACTTAACCAAACAAATGCTGCATGAAAGTCACATGCATCGCCAAGTTCCCAAACACTGTTTCCCAATTCCATGTGTACAGTGGTGTCACTAACAAAAGCTGTGTGGTGGCTTCAGTTTTGTTTTCTTTTTTTTGAAAGGAATGATACATTTCTAAGCTGTGTCCTGCATTTCCTAATGGTCTCTGTTGGACATTCAGAACATCTAAACAGTGAGTCAGTACAGAGGCATAGTTTGAGACCTCCTGTCCTGTTTTTATCTGAGGCATCCAAAGAAACCACTGAATGGTTTCTTTCTGCATTTAGAATATAGCAGCTGGTAATATCTGTTGTCTTATCCACCATTGGACTAAATCTAAGACAATTTTCAAAGAGTTCTTTTGGGTAGTCTTCATAAATTTCCAGATGCTTAGTAAGAATGTGTTTCTTGGCTAATACAGACAAGATATGACCTTCATGTTTTCTCAATAGGCTTTTCATAGCAGAATTACAGAAATGTAAATTGGCATAGTAGTTGTGCAAAAATGTGTGGGTTTTAAGTCAGCCTTTAAAAAGACCATAGTCTTTATGTTTTTTCCCCCAATTGTGTCTTATTGTAGATGCAATTGATTGAATCTTCTGTTTCTATGCATGCCCTTGGAATGTTGCAGACTTATTGCACAGAACATCATGTCAATGCTTTAAAGCTGATATTTTATTCTCTTTCAATTGCTTCTCAAATTAGGTGGTGGTGCCTATTTTCACCTCAACAGTACTTGCCTGCTTTGCACACAAAAATTGGTTGAGTTACATTAGCATATTAACTTTCTTCAACATCTGAACAGTATTAAGAGAATGAAGAGTTAGAGATACTGATTTGATTTGACTTGGCCATGAAATATTACTTTTCTTTAAGAAATAGAGATCCCACCAGATTAGAATTTCTAACTGATGACAAAATTGTACTCTTGTAGGTTGTGACACAATTTTAGTCTTATTCATCAATAGCAATAAAAGCATAAGACAACTGAACTAGAAATTATGTTGGTTCTGTTCTTCTCAGAAAGAACCCAGCTTCTTTTCTAGGAAGAAATCAATTCTACATTCTGGTATAAAATACTATATAAATACATCTTTGCTCTCCTCGTCCATAAATTTAAATACTTGTAAAGTTGAAATGGACTGCAGGTCTTAATTATACTCAACGTGACCTTTTTACCTACTTTTCTAATGATTAAATAGAGATATTATCTGAGAAAGCCACTGTCATCTTACCGTTTACATAAACGCAGAGGAAAGGTTTTTATCTGGTGAAAGACATGAAAAATGTCTACTGTATTTTCTTTTTAGCAATATATAAAAGGAGTGACCTTACGTATTCTTTAACTTAAAATATGCCATGATTTTTAAAATTAATATGTAAGCCTTCTGAAATAAATGATGAAATGTAGCCTTGCTGTCTAGGCAGATGGTTTAATCTGCTTCTAGAACTTCCTGAGGATTCAGTTAGTTTCTTTGATATATATTTGGAAAATAAAATCTAGAAGCTCTTTGATACATCTTTCAGCTCTGAAATATCACTTATATTTCTCTCCGCTGGCCCTAAATATATAGTTTCTGATCTTCCATCATGTAAAATGTTTCAGACTTTAAATCACTGTGTAACTGGAGACTATCTGAGTTTTAGCTTGGACTTAGTGTTTGAGTGCTGGTGTAGATGTGTATCTTGTATTGAGGAAAATTGTGGAGGTTCACCTGCAGTGGAAGAAACATGAATGGTGAGCTTACTTTCAGTTTTCTAAACATGCTGGACTTTATTCACAGCATACAGCTTATTGTACCAGTACAGCTGCATCAGGGATGCTAATGTAATGATCAGCTAATCTCTGCTGAGAGATGGGCAGACACAGGTCATGGCCAGAGGGTGTTAAAGCCCTGGGCTTCCATCACTGCTGTTGGCTTTTTGTTCATGCGGCTCACTGGAAACAGGCTGTAGCTGGAGGTGCTGGCCTGGTATTTCTGGAAGGTCAGTGGTGAAACGTAGATACTCAAATCTGTTTAAACTTAAAGCCTAGTCATGTGAATGCCAAGCATGTTAAAGTGCATCCTGGTTTTTGGTTTGGGCTAAGCTGTCCTATAGCATGTATGTAGTAGAATAGTCATGAATGTTTTCCATATGGTAAAAGTGTCAGTTATCCTGAAATGATTTAATGATTTTCTGGGGTTGTGGGGTTGAGGGTGGCTTTTTTTTTTGCTTGTTTGGTTTTGGTTTTTTTTCCCCTTTTTTTCTTTTATTTACCACAGTTCTTAAATATTTTCCAAGAATGGAAAACAGTGAAGCAGTGAAGTTACATGGTTCTCTAAGCTTGACTCATAATGTAAGTGCTGGAATAAAAATACAAGATGTTGCAGAAGCTTTGTTTGTATTAGTAAATACAGCTCTGTGCTATATGAAGCTATTTGTGCTGTATGGCTCTCTACCACACACAGTTGTGGATCAGCAGCAATCATAGCATCCTAAATGAGACCACTTGTTCAATTCTATGCAGTATTAAAATGGAATTGACTACACTATCATCAGATATTGCTAGAAGGTGCTAAGGAAGCTGAGTTGCTATGGCTGTGACTTTAAAAACTTAAATAAGGTTCCTTATTTCTTGAAATCTAAGAACCTGAGCACATCTGAATTCCATCCTGTAAAAACTCTTTTGCCCATGGGACTGTCCTTCAACTGTCCTCCAGTTTTAATTTGGGAAAAAGGAGCTTTGAGTAAAGTAAGCTGTGCCCTCACTCGTTAACTAATTAAGGCAAGATTTCATATTAGCTCTAAAAGACCATTTCATTAAAGCTCAGGGCAAAAGGATAGCAGTTGGCAGAAGAAGAGAGATTGAAAGCGTCTATATGTAGGTGTCTCAGGCTCCAGTTACTGATGATGGAGCCCTGGGAGTTGTTATGCTGACTCTACCTAAGGTATACACATTTGTTCAGTCAGGTGGCTAGTTTCTTGCTCCATTAACTGTGTTGAATAGCTCAGCACTGGTAGTGACTAGGGAGTAGACATCTACATGTAAATGTTGGGGTTTTTTAAAACCTCAGTTGGGAGCCTTCAGCTGATGAAAAAAAATCATTAAAAGTAAGACAGTATTCTGAAAAGGCTGAAATTTTCAAAATACTTCTTTACACAGTCAACTCCATCATCCCTAGTCCTACAGAGTAATATAAGGAGAAGACAGAAACTCAGAAACCATTCAGTCCTACACATTCATTTTCCTGTTACATAAACTATTTCTGCATCCAGTTTAAAATCGTGTGAGGATTAGGAGGACTCTAATCCTGCGGTTGGTCTGGTTGTGCACTTGTCTGTCTGTGGGTCTGTGCCCTGCTTTTGCTGGGCACTGTGTTTCAATGTTGTAGGCCAAAGTTATTCCAGTAGTTAATAGCTGTGTAAATTATTTTAGTACAAAAAACCCCCAAACCCCACACTAGTTTTTGTAGTGAGAATTTCCTTCTAGTGTTGCTTTTAGTATCCTGGCATACTTCCCAAAGAATGGTGTCTTAATGATTCATACGAATATTAATGTTACTAGAAATAATTTACCTTGAATGGCTGTAAGGAGATAGAGCACTGAGAAACTTAACTTTATCAAGCCTGAAAATAAATCTCAACTATTAGAGGAGAAAAGTAGTTTTTTGTTCTTTGGGCTTATTTGTAAGTTGATCTTGAGAAAGGTAAGTAAAAAATCTTCTGGTGCTTTCACGGAGCCTGAGATCTTTAGTGAAATTTGGCATTATAAGTCAAGCTGAGGCAAGATGCTTTCCTACAAAACTTCTATATAGCAATTTCTGTTCTGCTGTGAGTGAAACCCATGTGTTTTGGAGTCTGCACTGAGGAAGGCCTGTCCCACTGCAAACAGCGTGATACTCTGGTGGTGCTTGATGCTTGGCTTGGTTCATGGGCCTCTTGAAAGAGGAATGTTTCCCTTGGGATCAGAAAACTGGGATTTGAAGTTTAGCGTCTCACTCATTGTCATTGGAATGCTGGACTATTGGGCAAGGGGCTGTTTTGATCTTTGTGTGCTGTCTGTTGCTGTTTGTTTGTTTGTGAATGTATATTGGGGTTTGGTTTGAATCCCTTTCTTTTTTTTTTCTGTTCTTTCTGTGCACTGCTTCAGAAATTCTGTGGTGATCTCAAGAACTTTTTCCTAAAAAAAACTCGTGCCTGTAGTGGTTTATTTTTTGTTTTCTGTGAAACTGACAGGCATCTGCAAAAATCTTTGAATTCAATAAATTGTCACTTCTTGTTGAGAAGATATAAAAACAAACTCAAGTAATCATCATTTAACTTATTTTAGGCTCTTTTCTTTCTGTGTAAAGTGAAAGATAAAACCCAACTAGAATTATCAGCTAGAGAATCATGAGTTACAGTGCAGCACTGAAAGGGCTGTAAGTGATGTCTTTGCTTTTATTAAATGAAGATTGTGAAATATGTTTCACTTCTCTGTGGCTGTGCTTTATGTAAAGTAATCTCTAAGTACATGTTAAAAGGAAACAGACCAAAATTCAAGATACTCTCATGCTTGCTTCTTCTGTAAAGGAGACTGTTAGCTAAGGTATCCAGGTGCAGGCTTACCAGGAAGGATGCCTCAGCTCTTCCCCCAGGCTCTGATGACCAGTATTACATCTCTTGGTTCTAGCTACGCCATCTCCTCTTTATCCAAGACAGGTGTGCTCCTGATGTTGGAATATGCTGAACCTGATATAAATTCCTGCAAACTGACAGATATGTTTGCTAAATTTAAGCATCTCAGACCATCAGGTTTCTTCCCCTCTTCTTAAATGTTTGTCTTTAGAATAGTAAAATACACTTTTGAACATATTTACAAAGTTCATCTCAAGATGATACTAAGAGATATTTTTTTATTTGGCTGTATTTAATTTTAATTTTTTTTCAGAGATAAAATTAGTGATCCACCAAGCCAATTTCCCAAACAAGATGGTCATCGGGGCTGATAATTACAGATCCAGGAAACTTATACACTTCTGCCTGTTACTGCCTGATGCCAGGAGGATCCTGATGGTTCTGATTTTCCTACTGTAAGGAGAACTGAATTAGTTCAGTTAGCTGCTGACATCAGAGTTGACATTGGATGCTACCAGTCTGTGAGGTGCAGCTGGTTCCTGGGTTTGTGCAGTTTGAGGCTCTGATGTGTGAGTGGTAGTTGCCTGTATCCGTAGGAGCTGGTGTCCCTGCCTACCTCTGTACAGGAAAGATGACATTTCCCATGGCAAGGGCACCTTGTTGCCGAAGGCTCACTCTGTTAGAGCCTGTCTGTCAGACCTCTAGCAAAAGCTGCGTTAGATTAAGGGTGCGTGTGGGGGCTGACTCCAACTCCAGTGCCAGGTCCCCCAAAACTGAGGCCAGCCATGATCATGACAGTGCTGGTGGAGAGCCTGAGACTGGTGGGTGATGCTCGCTTTAACCCTGCTTGTGTGAGAGGAAGGCAGTTTATACAAAGAAAAGGAGGAGGTTTTGGCCGTGTTTCCTCCCTCTGCCAATGACAGTATGCCTGCCTCCCCAGAGCTCCCACCCACCCTGCAGGCTCAAAAATGCAGCACATTCCCTTTGCTCAGCAGCTCTACTCTACCTCTGGTCCCTTGTCCTTGTGGACCTTGCCTTCAAATCTGCCTCCCAGCCTACCTGGGAAATCTTGGCTGGCTTTGCCTAGTAATTGTGATGAACGACTGCTGTCCTTCTGGGCTAATCGCACTTTTAATCTGTTCTTTCCTCTTCTCCAGTGCTCCTGTTTGCACAGAATAAACCCCAAGCACAATAAAACCACAAAAAAAAACCCAAGCAAAGAAACAGATTTTGCTGTTTAAATGAAAAGAGATAAAGGGCAAACGGAAGGAGAGGCCAGAGCAATTTTCTGTGCTCATTCTTTCTAGGTGACTTTACTGGAACTATGAGGAACATATGCTTTTCTCTATGAGCAGCAGACTGTCCCATCGCTGGTAAACTAAACACAACACTGAGGACTGCTTAGTAGAGTGGCATCCCAGAAGGATGCTGTTGCACTGTCATTGTGTGAAACTGACTGCTTTCTGTATAAAGCTTACTAGGAAAAAACCCAGTCCTGTGTTTTGTGATCTGCTGTGGTTTGTTGCCATTTGCTGTGTGCCAGGCAACTCCCTTTGGTTTTTGCACTCAGAGTGACTCTCACTGGCATCCTATGCTGATTGTATCAGATAAACATTATGAGGAACCTAGTAGCTGAACAGATTTTCCATATATATATATATATTAGTTAATTTGGTTTAATCTGGAGTGAAACGGCTGATGAACTCTGCAAATAAATAAATGGTTGTTAAGGCTAGATGCCTGTTTCCTGCTTAGGAAAGAGTACACTGTTTTGTTTGGTCTAGTTGTGACAAAACTAGTTTTCCATATGATATGTGGCAGACTTGACAAGCAACTGTATTTAATAAATAATTTCTGAAACACTAAATAAATAAGTTATGAAGGCTATGCTTAGAGCTTTGGCTACCTTTGAGTAGCCAAACATGGTATTTTTCCTGGGTTAAAACCATGTAAATGTTGTTGAATTCTTAGTGACTCATGAAACCAAATACTATGAATGCCAAGTTAATAAATTAGTGCTATTTATGGTTATCAACATACGCGTTCATTTTGTTCACTTTGTGCTAATATTTAAAGTGTTGTGGCCTGTCTGTTAGCATCCAAATGCAAAGTTAAGGGCAGAAAAGTGTCAAAACTCTTCACATGTCCTTCATAACTCATATGTGAGCCTGTGCCAGGTGAAATGTGATAATCACATTTAGAGAAGTGCTCTCATCTTGGATACTGGAGAGCCTTGGTTTGTAATGTTGGAGTACACTACAGTTTGTAGTGGCATAAGAAACTTAAGGATAACATCTAAATGTAAAAATGCATATTTGAAATGAATTAAAGGAACAGGGGGCCTTAAAAAATTTAAAGACAGGCACCCCACTTACATGAGGTCCCTTTTGGAATTACAGGGAGTCTTTAATGAGACGAGGTGTTTAGCTCTTACTCTGGAATGTCTCAGTGTTCCTACTGTGTTGCGTTATGGGCTGAAGTGTGGATGGGAATTGGGCTCAGAGTTGGCATGATAACCACATGAGTGAGGAACCAGTGTATAGTCCAGCAGTCAGCATCAGATGTAATAACCTGTGAAAAATTAGGTGGGTGGTACTTCTGGCGAGTGGCAGCTTGGACACTCCACACATGTTTAGAGATACATAAAGAGGAACATAACACTTACTGTTTTTATTTGTGGGCTAATGGGTAGAACGGAGGCATCAATCTGCTAAATTTCCACTCTGGTAAGCTTATAGTACATATGCTGGAAAGAAAATGCATGACTTCTGATTCTTAAGGCTGTGGAGATCTGATTTTCTTGATGTGGTATATATCTGAATGGCATTTACCAATTAATTATATGAAAGATAAAAAGCAATTCTTAGTTGTCTGGCCCATATTAAAATCAGTAGTTTCAATATGGAAATAATCAGTTTATGACTAGCTGTCGTTTAGAGTGGGTCTTTATATCTCCTTTTTAAAGACTAAACTCCAGATGCTACCTTCTATTTGGAATGAGAATGTGATTTTATGAAGTTGTATGGAAAATTGTTTTGTTGAGGGGGAAAGACATTTCAGAACAATCCTTTTCATTTTGCTAAATAAAATTTTGTTGCTAGTTTGTAATGCTGTTGGGGAAAAAAAACTCACTGAAAAATGGAATATGCCTTTTGCAGGCATTTTCTAACATTTTAATTGCAAAAACTCTTATTAGAGCATGAAAGAATTAGTATGAATCTTCGAAATTGCATTTACTACTTCTTAAATGTCCAAACAAAATATACAGTTCTGTATAAAAATAAGATGCAAAAGAAATGTATTTCATATTTTTGTTTGTTTTTCCTTTTTGTAATAGGGCTTTATTTGTCCTCTCTGTATGAAGTCTCATGGATCAGCGGAGGAGCTGTTCAAGCACTATGAAGCAGTTCATAATTCTGGCATTGAATCAACTCATGGAGGGGAAGGTCATCTGTCACCAGAAAGGTGAAACAGTACTCATTTGTGCATGTGCTTTTGCGCCAGTGTTGAGCTGCTTCTAGTTACACTGAAGGTTTTATTAATTTGAACATATGCAGTCAAGTGTTTAAATGTTTGTGTCCCATTTCCAACTAGAATTAAAAGGCAGCTTGTAAGTTATGTTTGATAATGATCTGACAGAAAGTGAAAATCAGATACACGTGTTTATGATTTTAAGCCACCTGTTTCTGATTCAGCAGACAATGCAGCATTACAGACCAGAATGATTTTTACAAGTGTGGCAGAAAAAATATGGGTTTCTCCTAATCTCTGACATAGAGTTGAAATACCATAATTTGAGAGTGGAGTGGACAACCCTAAAGATAGAGAAGAAACCCAATTTTGTTCCTAGGTAATTAGGGTACTTACTGGGTAATTACAATATCAGTACTTGCCTAAATAGCTTCCCTTATTACCTAGTTATTTGCAAATCTGAGACGTTTCTGTGTGCCAGTAATTCTTCGGTGTTTAAGAAACTCCATGCTGATCTTCAGAAATCTTAACTAGTTTATGTAATTTCTTTTTGTCAAAACTGTATTGTTAAATACATCCCTAGGAAGAGTATCAGGTTGTTTCATTTTTGAGAGCAGTGGTATGTAGCAGGAACTGATAATGTGAAACTTTCTCTAGAAATGTTTAACTGAGTAGTCTGAGTTGCTTTGGGAAGGTTTTTCTCGGGGGTAAAATTTACATAGGTTTCCCCTTGCTTCCAGCTAATTCTTTCTCTGTTCAGTGCTTGTTTTGAGCTGCTCTAAGTAGCATTCCATGCTTCCCTTTTGTCACACTCCTCCAGACTCCCCTGGTTTGTACACATGAGAGTGAGAGTGAGCAGCACAGAGGTACACAGCACATGACCCTGTGCTGATCCTGGGAAATAAACAGTTCAAATTTTTGTCACAAGCAGAAATAGGACCCAAAATGACAAATAATTACATTGAAAGAAATACACATATTTATGTAACTAACTCAAGAGAGGGTGGCTCTTCAGTGAGAAAAGGGTGTGGAAAATAACATGTTTCAGTTGTTACCCAAACACAGATCTGTACCTCCCCAGTACTGAGCAAAGCTGCCAAGTCAGTAGGAGCCAGCATTAGCAGAGGTCTTCCTTCTTTGTGGATAGCTGCCTTCTCTCTCAACTGCTGCATCAAAAGAAATCAAAATTGGGGCTTTATACAGGATAAAGTGATAGGGTACTAGTGAAGTCATATTGGGCTTCTGATGTGCACATTTATTCAATAATGAATATTCTTTTTATGCCTGATTTAAGTCTTTTTGGAGTAATTCAACTTAGACCTGAAATGATACTTTTGTAGAATAATAGCATTCACATGGGGGAATTATTGGTCATAACTATATTGTTTATATAGTTTATGAAATACTTATTTTTATGCCTGCAAATTTCCAAAGTCAGCCAGATGTTGGCTGGTGAAATTTAGTTATTTTTCCCTGGCTCGTGACAGTTTAAGGACAAGTAGTTTTGTTTTCTCTCACATAATTGAAAAAGTGGACAAGGTCAGGGAGTTTAGATGGAATAATGGGAGTCTGGTGAGAGCCATTGTGTAACACATGAGCTAAATTTTCCTATTAGTGTGGCATTCTTTAATGCTACTCATATGTGTGTTTGCTTGAGAAAACTCTCATTCAACATAAATGTGTTTTTCCAAGCCTTGGAATTCCATATTAAAGAAATATTGCAGCCTGAAGCAGGGAGCCACTCACTTGCTCTCCATGTGTGAAGCTTATGTGCGATTCTTAGGACCAAGACCAGGAGGTGAAATTCCATATGTAGTCAACAGGAAAAGTTAAGTACTGGGAATTACAGAGTTTCCTCTTCCTCCCACTCCCCAGTAAACTATGATGAGTGAGTTCCAAGAGTAAATCGTGTAACTCCCCCCGGTGTGATTCAGCAAGGCCATCAGTACTCAGTACCTCCTCCACAGTGGAGGCACTGGCTTTACAAGTGGGAAAGTGAGTGAACCATAATGGAAAGGCACTAAGGATTTTCCAGATGGTAAGCTCTGATGTGCTGAGCGGAGGAAGGGATTGTCACAGCACTAGCAGAAAAGGAGGTTTGGTGAGGATTTGGATAATGGGAAGAAAAGCAAAGTTACAGTGCCTGTAGTGATCCCTTACACTAATTCCCTCTCATGCATTTTCCACTGGTTAAACTAAATTCAGGTTTCATTTTAAAATGGTAGAGCAAAATTTTTTTGGGGATATCAAGGCAACTACTCTAGAAGGCTCCTTTCATTACAAGCTCATTCCTTTCTCCTCCCCTCCACCTTCCCCTCTACTACAAACTAGCTTTATACAACTCAAACCCTTCAATCTATTGTGGAGACCAGAGCATATGAATGCTTTGGTACTGTAGGTCTAGTATATGTTCAGCCCAACTTCAATACAGCTAACTGTTCCACCTGCTTTTTTTATTTATAATCTTAGATCTGAATCTTAGCTCAATTACTTACTTGTACTGATGAGAAAGTGGCTCCCTCTGTGGCTCCACCCACAACCAATGTAGAGGTTTTGGAATGCAGCTACACCTGCCTCAGTAAAGTTGTATTTGCAAACCTCCAGTAAATGCATCACACGGGCAAAATAATGTGTACATAACAAAAACTTTCTCTGAAAGACGTAAGTCTCCCAATATCCCATGTTTGTTTTGTTATTAAAATTGGTCCACCTTGGAGTTCTTGCTCCACTGGTTCAAATGCATGTTTCACTTACTACTTGATGACCCTGACCTGATGTTAATATGCTAATGTAGATTGAATTTGTTCCTCACCAGTTTAGCTAAGGAATTACTTGCTTTGGTGGTTTCTTTTCTCCTAAGTATGAGATAATTTAAAGAACGTCTGTGGAGGAGGGGATAATGCACCAGCAGCAATAAAATTGTATGGTATAAAACTGAGAGGATTTGTTGGCACAGGTACCCTCATGTATATATTCTGTGTAACCCATAGAGTTGCCACTGTACAAACTATAAGAAAGAGCATTTTTGCATTGTTTAAATGACCCTTGTATTCTTGATTTGGAGTGGCTGTATCTCAGTAATGCAACATTATTCTTGTATGTATAGTTGTGCAACTCTTTAAGGAGACCTGTAATTTTGAAGGGTGCTGTGTGAATCAATTACTAACAGATATAGCCTTGGATTGTGTGTTCTTGTGTGGCTGGAGGCTTGAGCATGAAATTTAAGAATTTAAAATTCTAAGGCTTTAAATATACAGACCATTAAGTGGATATGTCTGTGGATGAAAAATTATATAACTGCATATTTCAGGAGTAGGGTAGCATGCTGTCACTTAGCAGTGTTCCTTTACATGGTACAGGAAGTGAAGGAGAAGAAACCTGTCCTTTTTGTACAAAGGCCTGCAAACCAGTTAAATGTTCCAATGCATGGGTTTGTCATTCTGAACTCATGTAGTTGAGCTGATGCACTGATTTAGATTTACATTCTGTTTTCTTGAGACATCTTTTCATATTTATTTCTTTACTTATCCATTTAATATGTTTAGCATTTTTCAAGTGATGTGCAAAGCGATATTAATCTGGTTTGTTCTAAGTTAAAAAAAACCCTAAAAATCAATATTTATAATTATGTAAATTATATTTATGTAGTACATGGCGATCAGTCTAATTACGTAATACACTTGTATGTAATTGACAAAATATAACCACTGTTTATTCATTTTCTCCACTCTGTGGATATATTTATTCAGAGATGAAGTATCACTGCTCCGACAAGAAGTCCAAGACTTGCAAGCTTCGCTGAAGGTTGGAAATGTATTTTACTTGCACTTGGTTCTTTGTTTCAAATTGAAGTGTTCTGCTGTCTTGAGCAACCTAATTTAGTCTCTCTCCCCATCTCCT
>VWZV01007365.1:214691-243252 GCA_013397155.1 Irena cyanogastra | reverse complement strand
AGAAGATTTGTGCATGGTATCATTACTGAATATGAAGGGAGAAATTTTTCCCCATCTTTTTGTTAGTAAAGAAACTTGTTCAAAAAAATGTTACATACACGCTCTCCATTCACTTTTTTCAGTTAGTCTGGGGCCAAGGTCCTCAAGCAGTCAGATCAATCAAAAACTTACATAATTTGGTCAAAGGAATTTGACATCTTTGATAAACAAATACCCCTTCAGTATTTTCTAGAGGCCGTTTTGAGGCTGAAATAGGGCAGCAGCTGCCTCATTATTTAATAACTGAAGACAAAATAAAAAGCATTTTAGCCAAATCACAGTGCAGAGGTAACCTAGGAGAGACAAAAAGCCCAAGCTATTCAACACTTTTGAATATGGGTAATGATTGAAGCCATAGTTTCAAATTTTATCTGTACAGAAGCAAATTATACATGATGTACGTAGAATTTTGGGGATTTGTTAGCTTTCAGATTAGGAAGAAAAATATCTCATTGTACAAGTTAAATTGCAATTAAAACCAACTCCACTTAATAGTGTGAGAGAAAAGTACAGATGTAAAAAAATTAAAAACACTACACAAAAAGTTCCTCTGATTCAATACTGCTATTGTTTTGAATGCAAGATCTCCATTAGGGAATATTATCAAACTAAAATTAATGTACTGTCATTGAAATAAGATGTTCAAAACCCCTTGGAAGTAGTCTTGCCTTGCTCACTCAGAGTGTAAAGAGCTATTTCTCAATGCTTACCATGTAGCTAACTTAGTGTTCTCTTTGTCCAAGGATAAATTATGCATCTAATGGCCTTTTTTCATAATTGCAGCACAGTAAATATTGATTCACTGATCCAGATCACATTAAATGAAGGTGCTTGTTCTCAATCAACAAAGTTTTTAAATGGTAACAAGAGCAACATTCTTCCATGCTAACATCAGTGGAAGTTTACTTTGTGTCCTAAATGAATTTTATCTTCATGAACTTTTCCCATGGAAATAACTCTACATGTTGATCTACATTTTCAGGTGTCAATGGTACCCAAATGTGCCCAGTTTCCATTGCTCTAGAAGAAGATTATGGTTATTATGGCAACATCCCTCGCCTCCGATACCTTCGTCTGGATGGAAACGAAATTCAACCTCCAATCCCATTGGATATCATGATTTGTTTCCGGCTCCTTCAAGCTGTTGTCATATAAAGATATTGCAGTGTCACTCTTGGGCTGTGAGAGTGCTAAGATACAAGTTTTGCTGGAATGAAACTTGTTCTAACTCAAATCAAGAAGTAACAGCTTTACTTGACTTTATTTTTTTTCTTTGCTTGTATCTTTTCTACAGCTGAAAAGGTTGTTCTTTCAGAAGGGATTTTGTATGGATGTGAAATATGTGCTTAACACCTTATCCTATAAATTCATTACGTGAATATATTGAAAAGCATTGGTGTAAGATCCCAAATGTTCCAAAGAAAATTCTTGCTTACTCAGTTTTTCTTGTCAAATGTGACAATGCCTACCCTGCTAGCATAATTCCTATAGGCAAGTTATGTACTCTTATTTTGTTATATAGTAACTAACACAATGAATTTGGGTGCACTTGGCCAAATACATATGCTAATAAAATCATGAGCTGCATGATTAGTAGTTATCAGAATTGCCACTGACATTTCAGATAGTGACTCGTGGTGAACAACCACTTAACATGCAAATGACCCATAAATTGCTGTCATCTTTTGAAGATTAATACTTTTAAGGTGAAAAGTACATGAGGCTTACCATCCAAAGCAGTATACTGAATATGTATCATTGTAGGGATTCATTCAGTGAATTTCAGAACTGGAATAAACTGATCCAAATCAAATCCATGGACAAGAGAACATGGGATGTAATCTTGCTCTCTCAAAGTCCCAGTTTTCTGCTGTTTGATTCCATTTCTAGTTTTGACATCATTTCTTTCGGCAACTTTGGGATCATCATTGAATATTTGGTTAATTTTAGTTTGCAGAGTGATACAACCAAGAATAGTGATGATTACATATTTCATGGACTAGATACTTCATAAAAATTTGAATGACTAGTTAATGCAATGGTGATGAAGAGAAAATTAAGAATTTAAGAGATACATCCTCTCCCAATTATTTACTGAACTAGGAAAGCACATGCATAGGAACTGTATCATTTAAGCAAATGCAATCAACTCAGAGCAGTATTCAGCTATCTCCTAACTCACATACATGCACACAATAATACTGGATTTTAGAGAAGTCCAGATTATTAGAACACAATACATTAACAATTCACTAACAAAGGAGATATCAGAAGGCAACTTTTTATGAAATACTGATTTTATCAAATCTAGTTGATTTTTTTTTCTATTTTGTAATACTGGATTTCAATAAATTACTTGAATATTAGAGTCAACTATTTACTGAGAGAGTATGACATTCTTATTTCTGCTAGCCAGCACAACAGACTATCCATCAGTCATTATTTTAGTCTTCTTGCACTTCTAGATAGAAGCAATTAGTTGCTCATTGATATCTTGCATCTATTGCTAACATTTTAAGACTGGCCTCAGTAGCAAGCATTTAAAGACTACACACACGGTAAAATTTTTGCTTTGCAGATTACATATTTTCTTAAAAGTAGATTTTTAAAAGTGTTGAGAACTGTAATTTCTGACAATCAATCCTTTTTATCTAAAAATCAGGCCTTATTCTAATCCAGAGAACTTGTGGAAGCAACTTAGTATAGAAACTCAGCATAGGAAGAATAAGCCATTCAGAAATCTGATCATTAAACCATTTATTTTTGCTATTCTTTTTATATGATTGCTGAGAAACTCCTGCCCTTCTAACAAAAGTATTTTCTGTACCTCTGTGTTCAGCCTATATAAAAAAATACAGATTTAAAAAGCCTTTACAATATGTATGCATGTTTAGTTATGTCCTTTACTCAACAATAGCATAGTAATTTATTTTTGGGAAAAAAATATGTGACAATACTACTAATTAAATTACAACAATAATTATGTCCTTGTACTTGGAAATTAATTTCTACTTTAAACAAAGAACATGTACTCCAAATTGAAAATTCACAGGCATATATGCATTTATTAATATTATTTACAGTTCTAATTGTGCAGAAAGGATCTTGAAGATGCAGTAAAAAAAAGTACCCTTGTAGGTACCATATACACATTCAAGGAAAGACTAAACCTGCCCAAAGAGATGTTAAGCTTACATATGGCAAAGGTTGACATGGAAAAACATAAAGGGATACTAGAGCATCAAGGTACTCCATTTACTGGATAGGGGCATTATGTGATGGAATCAAGAGCACAAGATCTGATGAAATAATTTTTAACAGTTATTTTCACCAGCTGTACTGCTATTTTTCCAACGCAGTGTAATGTGGAAATCCTTATAAATCAGTCCTTCAAATAGCCAGTACTATCCTGTGCAACAATTCTAGAACACATGCAGATTGATGCTCAAGATTTGTTTCTGTCAAATCCCAGTTAATCTGAGTGAAGTGGAAATTCGTGATACATCCTAGGACAAACTTCTATTGGGCTGAAGAGGTGCTGCTGCCAAGTGCTCTATTCCACACCTTTGATTCAATGCACTGACTCCACATCTGGGATCTATTAAATACAGAGAAAATCTTAAGTATTCTTACTTAGGCTAATTTGTTCCATCTTGATGCTGTCTTCCAGAACCAGCTCTATGAAACAGAATAAAAACCAGTGATGCTGCTGCAGTGACCTTCACAAAATAAATCAATACTCATTGGGGGGTTAAGCTTCTTTACTGCATGTACATGGCCATTTGCAACAGTTTTAATATTCTTAAATGTCCTGGGAAAGTTAGTGAAATTTCCTTTCAGACTACAACAGCAGGTCTAAATTGCATTATTGTGTGGTACTAAACAATGTAGGCTTTTAGCCACTACACAGTCAGTTCATTCATTGTGCCAGAAGACTATAAAGGAATATGTAAAACACATTGTCTTTTTCCCAATGTGGAGACTCGCTAATACAATGTAAAAAGCATCACTGTGCTTGAAAGTCTGTTGCTAATTCCTCCTAACCCAAGATTTCTCTAAGATTTCCCAAAGACATTTCCTGGTTCAGAAAAAATTGTGTTCTTTTCCTCTGAAAGCAGGGAGGAGCATACCTCTCAGCTGTCCTGTCTGAAAGTGCAGCTGGCATCATAGAACTGTCATTTGCTTCCCTTACTTGTCAGAACACACTGCAATCAGTTTTGAATGGAATGCCATGTACAGAAACAGACATTTACAAGTAGGAGAAGCTGAGGTCCCCACCAGTGTACTGCAGCCATGGTCGATCACTAATCAAACCACAAACTACAAACATTGGGTGCTTTTTGCAGAAATCCATCTTACAAATTAGGTAATTTTGAAATTAGGGTTGTTAACACAGATGTGCTCTCACCTCAGCACAGGGTACAGACAGTTGCCCTGTAAAGAAAAGTATTAAAGCAAAGTGAGAGACTCAAGAACTGAAAAAAACCCAGACGTTTCTGACATGTCTGCCAGCATGATTGGAGGCTGGAATGCTGGATCTATCAAAAGACTGTGGGGTTTTATAACACAGCTGGCTCTGCAGGAAGAGAAGTCCTTTTCAGATGCTGCCAGCATAGTTAAAAATATAGCCACATGTGTGATTCTCCCTGTTCCATACTGCTCTCTGGCATTTTCTGTTTCTTTCTCAAGAGTCCAGTGTGCTACCACTATCCTTCAACAATTTGAGGGAAAAACACCACCATGACAATCATGCATAGATGCCAGTGAGATGTCACAGCAGCCTGCATGACACTTGAACACAAACACTGAGGTAAAAATTCAGAAGACAACTAGAAAACTAACTTGCATGTTTGCTATTACTTACTCCAGCACATATCCTGTGTCATTGGAGGGATTTTCAGGGACCCTTGCTGCACCCAAATGGTTTCCAATGTTTGCTACAAGTGGTTGCTGTTCACTTTTCCAGCCTAGAAAAACTATTTGCTGGTATCAAATTGTAGCTATTTTCATTAGCTACCTGGATACAGATTACTGTAACAACTCTACATTTCTGAGTTGATTGTTAAACAGCTAATATTCCTTTTCTGCCAAGCATGGCTGAGAATCCTTGGTGTTGTTGAAGTCAGCAAGTTAATATCTTTCTCTTGACTGAAAGTCTCCTCCGCAATTGCATTTTTTTACCCAGAATTGCTTACCCATTTAAACATGATAAGAGGCTCTATAGGGCGCCAGACTGTGTAGTGATGCTCAGGAATAGCAATAACCACTTTAGGTCAAGTGTATGAAACAATATCCATAATTCACATCATGTTCTGCCCTAGCTAACTTACTATCTCAGCCATTAGTAGAAGTGATATTGTTTCTAAATCCTGTGCTTGCTCTAGCAGTGCCAGTTCCAGCAAATCTACAGTTTAATGAATTCAAAATCTTTGCCAAAACAGTTTTTTCTTATACTCCTTGCACTGTTGCCAACAGCCCGTATATTCTTCTTACTGGTTTTGTCCTGATTTCTGTTGCAGTAGAATGAGTCCAGGGGAGGGTCACTAAGTTTATCAGAAGGCTGGAGCACCTCTCCTGTGGGTCGTGGCTGTTCAGCCTGGAGAACAGAAGGCTTCAGAGAAGTTGTACATCCCCTATGCTTGGAAGTGTTCAAGGCCAGGTTGGATGAGGCTCTGAAAAACCTGGTATAGTGGAAGGTTCCACGCCCATGACAGAGCTCTTGGAATTAGATGATCCTAAAGGTCTGTTCCAATCTAAATCACTCTATGATTCTACATCCATTTGACCAAACTGTCTGCCTATCAACTTGATTTAGTTTTGTTTCTTCAGTATTTTTTTGCTTAGGCATCCTCATGCGTGTGGTATTGTTTGTCCTGATGTCCTGCCCTTTCCTGGGAGTTCAGCCCCACCTGGAATTCCCCAGGGAAAGGGTTGCCCTGACTGCACACAGCTACAGCAGCAGAACAGCCCCACTGCTCACAGCTCCCTGCTCCCTGCTCACACCTCCCCCAGGGCCGATGTGCAGACCCAGGCTGGTGCTCTCTTGTAGGCAGAGTATATCTAGAAATCTCTTTTTTGAGGCTTTCTCTCCCCACTCCCAGTCTTTTTTTGTAGGAAAATTTGTGAAGAAACTAGAATCACATCTTCCACAAAGAGAAGCTGTTCTTAATTAGGGACTGGGGCAATGAAAGTGACACATGGGTTCTGCAGCTCTCAGTGAAGCTAGGTTTTCTCAATGATTTTTTATTCATTAAAATGGTCTATCACCATTTAGATGAAATGCTAGTGGATTCAGAAAAGAAATGCAAATACTTTCAGCCAGAAGAAATGAAAGAGAAAAAGAAAAATGTTCATGTTTCTTAGTTAATATTCTTGTTGCTAAGATATCCATGTAGCATGATATGCCCTTCACCAGTTAATGAAATCCTTGAATTTGTCTGAAATCATGCTCCTACTGTTAGGAAGCATATTTTGAGGACAGTAATCTCCTTGTGATTCTCTACTTTGTTACAGGACTTGAAATAATCACCAGTTCTCTCTCCTGGCAGTGAGGACAGGCTTCATGGTATTACAGGATCTAGGCTCAAGACCCTGTCAGAATCAGAAGCAGATTGAATTGGAGTGTAGATTTTTTTTTTCTCTGAGGAGGCTGTTTTCAGCACTAGACTAGAAGTTCACATTCTTTTGTGAATCCTAAGATTTGTTTCTTTCAATGACTGGAACTGCTTCTAATAAAGAAGACTGATAGCAAGCCTTCTCAACTCTGCTTAGCAGCAGAATAGAAGTGAGTTACACTTCAAATTTGCCAGGAACAAGGTCCCCAAATTCCCTTCCTCTGAATTGCTGACCAAATTGGGAAGAGAAAGCTGTGCATGAAAATCCCAGTGGTTTGGATCTTTTAATAAGCTAGTTATTTATGTGTTTATTTTTGTTTGGTGCAAGTTCTTTAACATTAAATTTAAAATACCACATATGAACATAGTATGAAGTTTATTTTTTCATTTTTATATGAAGGAAAATATGAAAATAATTAATTCCTCTTCAAATAAATATAAACATTTTTACATTGGACTGACCATCAAATAAACAAACTATCAGAAAAGCAAATTTTCTGTTCTCAAGCCAAAATTTCCATGCTTTCCTTTTTTTCTCTATTGTTCTTTATTTACATCTGCATTCTGTCTGAGATAAATGTAGCAGACTTATTAGGTATTGAGGAACATTGAGAATGATTTCAGCTGCAGTATTATCCATGCTTCTGATTTCTCTCAAAGCATTAATAAGACTTGGGCCTGTACTTTCCTACTTTTGAAAACCCTTCACTACAGCTCCCCCCCCTTTTTTTTTTTATTCAGGGAAAAAGGTGCTCCCAGAGATCCAAGGCTTTCTGTGGTGCCTGCTTTCCCCATATTTAGACATTCTCTGCTTACCCCCCAGCACTTACATGATTTCACTCCCTGCTGGTTTAATACTAGCTCCATACTGGGATTTTTCCCAATGTTAGTACTGTAAGGCATGGAGTAGGATAAGTCCTGTTGCTGGTGGACTGCTTCTGTCATGGGTCATCTGGGCTTGGTGAGGGAATGACAGCCTGGGTGTCTTGTGTCTGAGGAGCTGAAGCAAATAACCAGCAGCTCAGCTTATGAAGGCACTGAATTATGCAGCAGGAATCAATGCAAAAATGGGTTCAACAACTCAGTGAAGTCTATTTCATCACAAACATGCAAAGCAGAAGATCATCCAGAGCAAGATGGAGGTGAAGATGCAACTGGGGAAAACCATCAAACTTGAAAGTGTGTGCAAGTACTTGTACAGGTCTTTGGAAACTTATCGTGAAGCTTGGGCAGCTTGCTGCTAAGGCATAAACCCAGAGGGATTTCAGAGAGAAGAAGCAGTGGAAAGCTGTGAATGCAGAAATGGAAACACTTTAATCCCCTCTAACTGCCTCTTTGGATTGCACTGGCTGAATTAGCATTTGCAGAGTTTTCTGATAGCGTGTAAGGATTTCTCAAACCCACTGGACACTTTCTCACAGGTAAATGGTAGGCTGTCAACAGGGTTGGTTTGAAACTTTATTTTTTCCTATACTGATCACTGAGATTGGGTCTAAACAGTCATCAAACAACATTTCTAGATCTCCAGAAACTGCTTAAAACATGCCAGTTTAGGCACAGCCCTGCTGTCATATGTGCTGCTGAAAGCTCATGTAAACATTTAACTTGTTTAAAAAAAAACCCAGGAAACTAAAAAGAGTGCCTCTCCTTTGAAAGCTGTTACTGTTTACTGGAGAATATACTAAGTGCTCCCACAGTTTGCATTAAGTTATCATTATTTCAGAAACTATTTTCAGAGGAATTCATGTGCCTTATTTAAAAGAAATAAACTTAGAGCAAGCATATCTTGTCATTAGTAGACCATTTGAAAAGTTTTAGATAAACCTTTTCACATTATCCTGCTGGAAGACACATTTTGTATGGAATATTTGCTTCCTATTGAAGTGCAAACATTCAATATTTTTAAATTGTCCTATTCTGTGTGTGTGTAGTGACACATGTAATAATTTTAAAGTCTTTTCAAATTTAACAAAATGCCTGATGTACTGGGAATTACTGGAGGTATTGACTCCAGTTAACTTCCTCGCTGGGAATATAAATTCCTATTCTTTCAAGAGACTTAGCCCTCAGACTGATGCCTTTTAACTTGTCTAAAGGTGAGTTGAATATTCTGAAGCCTTGTCCTTTCTACAGCTGAAAAAAAGCTGAAATAAAATTAGGTCACTTGTACAGCCCTGCACCTGGACTAGGTGAAATTTCCTCCTCTGCGTCACAAAATCACAGAGTTATTTTGTCAGTTGTAGAACCACTAGCAGATAGAAACTGTGATGAAGAGGAAGTGATGTGGCACGAACAACTTAGAAATCAGTTAACAAACACAGTCGAAATAGCTGTGCATGGCATTTTTTACTTAGAAAGGTACATTAACATTAGCCCTATGGATGGGCTTTTTCCACTTTGAAAAAAGTGCCATTTCACAGTATTGTAATTGCAGAAAGACCATTCTTTTTATGGGGAAATCTTAGAGAACTCAAAAATATGTCCACTTTTACTCTGTACTTCCAGATATAGGAAAAGGCTCTTGTTGTGGTCCGTGTCCGAACAAGTAACAAAAATTTATCTTTCATTTTTCATGTAACCAATATAACCACACTTTGATAAGGAAGAAGAAAATAGAAGTCAAATACTAGAAGAGAGAGGAAAAAAGATATGAAAAAGCTGACTAGGAAGGGAAGAGGAAAAACTTGTGATGAGGGGATAAAAGAAGAAGAAGGAAAAACATTTGGAAAAGAAGGTAGCTTGAAAGCATTACTGGGCATCCATTTTCATGAGAGTAAAAGAATGGGGAAGCAGACACAAGATGCTCACGTGCTTTTAGGGAGAAAAACTGGGAGTTGGAAATCTTGGAAAAAGGTGATTACAGCCTTTTTTTATCCTCAGCCTGGTCTAGAGTTACTTCCTTTGAGAACTAGCATCACAGCAACAACTAAGAGTAAGTGACCAATATTTGTAATGCTGACTAAAGCATTACGAAATTACATTTTACACAGTGCAAACACAAAGGAGCTCTGTAGATGCGTGAATAACACTTGTGAGCTTTCTTCAGATCATGCATTGCTGTATTCTGTGTATTTCATGTTTTTTCATGCCTTTTAGAATGAATTCCAAAAGGAATATGGTGATATGCCACAACCATTAATTTCATTAGTTGGAAACCACGTGAAGAGGTAATGTCAGCTGGCAAATTAGCTCTGGCAGCTTCTCAGGCTTAATCTTCATCCTGTAAACATATTCTTCTCCATGTTTTATCAGCTTATATGCTTAGTTTTATCAGCTGTTGTATCAGACACACTGGCTGATGTAAGATCCAAGATCTACTAACTTTCAGAGGCATGTTTACTTGTTGGGCTCTACAGAAGTGTTATGCCCCTCTAAATACTTCTAGGTGCTAAATCATGGCTCAAATGTACTACAAGATCAAAAGCAAAGTTTTGCTTCTTGCTAGCCTCCATTTCACATAATGCAATGAAAAAGTTCTATTTTTTGTCTAGGAACACTGGAAACAAATTGTCCGTGCTGAAGGAGAAAAGTCAATATTTGATGGTTATAGAAAAAGATGTTTAAAGAAATTCTACGAACTGTCCAAACATTGCTTAATATAAAATCTTTGGGCATTTAAATGGGATGGCTTTGTAAAGTCACCTTACTCCTGACAGGAAAACAACTGGATACTTAATGTTGATTGATATGGACCAAAGTTAAATTTAAGTTCATATTTTAGAATGCCAGAAATCCAACTTGATTTTTTTTTTTCACTGAAGAACAGGTTACCTTTCAAGACAATAATTTTTGGTTTTTTTGGGGGTCTTTTTTAAGGGCAGATAAACATCTGATCTTACATTCTCTGGGGTTCTGGGAATGTAAAAGTGAATTTTTTATTATACAGATTGGGTTACATTTTTCCCAGATGGATTCTAGTCAACAATTTGACAGTGAGAACAGCAGCACTGTTTTGAAATGGCCATGACAGCAATAGCAACAAAATTCAGCTGTTCCCTCATCTGGGACAATTAAGTCAGTGAAGCAGCCGTTCCCAGACAGGGAGGGTGACCTTATGGGTTCCTATTAAAACAACTTAGGGAAAATGAGGGGTTAAAAGGTAGGCTGTGAATTTGTGAATTTCTCTAAGCTCTTTTCTACCTCAATCATATACAGAACATTAAAAAAAGAAATTAATTTTGAAAGTGAATTTCAAAGGAAAGGGAAAGCTGAGAAAAAAATACTCAACAGCTCTCCTACCAAATCCCTGTACCCACAGAACTGCTTTTTGGCTCAGCCTTAACACAACATATTTTTATTTCAGTACAAAATCTAATTAGGGAATAAAATGTTGGTTTGGATCATTCATTCCCTCTCCACAGTGACTCATCTTCTTGCCAGAATTCCACAGTGGCAAGGTTGTTCTTTGTGTCAATAGCTCCCAATTGAGTGATACATATGCTCGTTTCAGTATGGTTTTTTCCAACTAAATATGTGTAGCACACAAAAGAAATATACTGCATGCACGTAAAGGACACAGGATAGAGGAAGAGGCACAAGAGTGAATAAAAGACACTATGAAATGAAGAGTTTTATGGAACTGGTGTTAGTTAGAGGAAAATGAAGCTTTTAACCATAATCCATGCTTCAAGCTATTCTGGAAATAATCCAAGAAAAATGAAATGAGAATGAGGTACATGAAAGCTTCTGTGTTTGAAAAAGCAACAGCTGTGTCTAGAGAACCTGGACAACAGGGCTTCTTATTCAAATATGTCTGTTTTAATAGTATTTCTAATTCAAGCACACATCTCCGTCCATTAAAACAAAGAAAAAAACCAGGGTAAGCACACAGGACAAACACCACATAATCTTCAATAAACAGTCTTATAATCAAACATCGTGTAATTATTTCAAAAATTGAGTGCCAAAAATATGTTGTGATTCTATGAAATGTACCCTTAAGGATTTATGAAAAAAGAATAGATATTCTAGGATCTGTGCCCATTTATCCCCTTTTGTTCCACATGAAAGAAATTATATTTAATCAACTGAATATCTGGAAAGAATTAAATCATCATCTCTCACTGGCAAACCTAAAGGAAAAATTCACAAGAAAGCACGGTTTTATATAATGAAAGTTCTCATGTTTCATGGAGTAAAAGAAAAAAAACTAACTGCCAAAGGGAAAGTTTTTGTTGCCTTTGGTTATTCTTCTCAGACTATATATTATGGAGTTCTCCTCTGCTCCCTTTATTATCTTTATGCAATGATACAAAATTCCAGACATAATGAAACGAAACCATTTCAAATGCTCTTGCACTAAGTCCTTCAGGAACAAACTTTTCTCTGTAGCAGCTGATACAATGACAGTCACTGCCACTATAGAGTAGCAACCAAAGCTGACTGGTCCCCTCAGCAGGATTCTTCTTAATGGTAGAAATGTCTGACTTATTAACTGCCCTTGAATTCTATTTAAAGTAGCACATGGGCCAAAATCTGCTTTTGTTAATGGGGTTTCAGAGGTGTAAATGAAAGCAATGACTTTTGCCAGCAGACTAAGCTCACCACAGGCTCCAAGTGATTTACCTCAGAGATGACTTTACTTTGGTTGTGTAGTTTAACAAGTCACACTGCACTGTTCTTTAATTAGTTTTGGCCTATCATGCTCATGTATTAGCTATCATTAAACCACCATAAAATGTTCAGGCATCAGCTTTCATTAATCTGCAGCTGTGTCCCTCAGAATTTATTAAGGTAAAGAAATTCTATGAATACTTGAATTTACAAACAAGATGAACACTTGCATCTCTGCATACACGAAATGTCTTTTTTCCTTCCACGAAATTATTATGTGAAAAAGTGGTGGTTTTGCCGCTTATTTATAGATTAAACAGCAACATCAGTAACTGGGTATCCTCTTACTTCTCAGGTCATTCTTCAGTAGCTCTTAGTCCCTCCCTCAATCTCTTCCACTCCTTGCTGATCTCCCTTTGTTCATTTTCCTTGGACAAGTTTATTGATTCACAGTACTTGATCTTTAACCTCTGTGGTAGGGATTCCTCAGTCTCCTGCTGACAACTATATTAAAAAACCTGGAATTTTAAATAGGGAAAATGGAGCTTACTCTTTTTCTTCACAATTCTCCACAATGTCATCTATGTGTCTTCCTTGCTGATGCTAATATCTCACCCGCTCCTCTTTTGGATACCACAATTCTGTGGTGTGAATATTGGCATTATAGGCTATGTTGTTTCACATACCTGAACTGTTATTCCTATGCACGGTTCTTGTCAGTATTTTTATAAAGCTCTGTTATTAAAATACCCTCCTTCTGATCTCCAGTACAGCAATTCTTTTTTTTTTTCCCTTCTCTCCACATACATGGTCATTCAGATGCACTTCATGCATTATAAACACCCAGTTTCAAATACTCGTCCTTGCCTGCCATTTTGACTATGTCAGGCTATAGCTGAATATTCCCACTCATTCCTTTTTCCCAGATGCTAAAAGAACCCCTACTGATTTTCATGTACAACCTTTTCATTTGGAGAAAAATGTTGTAATCTCCATTACTTGTTATCGCATAATGTAATTAATGCATTTCTGTGATTTTACACTAAAATGACTAAAGGCTTTTCACCACCATAGGTCAATTCCTCTACTGCTCTTACAGTTGGGAAACTTTAAAGTTTCCAGCTGAATTTATATATGGCTGACGGAAGGCCTTTTGCCACGGTGCCAGCAGATAATTTTTTCCCCAGTTACACAAAGTGAACCAACTGACTACCAAAGGAATCAGCAAAATAACTGCAGACATCTGGGAAAACAACACTATAACCACTGCACTGCTCATCAAAGGACAGAAACAAAAAGAAAGCACCATTTATACAATGAAATTCAACACTGTTTCCCATATGCCTGGATGTAGAATTTTTCTCTGTGCAGAGTTGGAGTTATTCCTTTAGTCTAAAACTAGATGAATCCGGATTAATTTGGGTTTACAGACTACAGAAAACTTGCACAAGCTGGAAGTTCCCTATGAATGAATCCTTCACACATTCATCAGCACAGCTTTGTGTGAAAACAGGTATTGACCATGCTGGATAAAAGGCCTTTCATCATCCTGTTCTGATCCTGTTTCTGTTAACAGCAACAGAGAGATGATGGAGTTTGCAGAGCAGAGACCACATGGCAGCTTGGTGCAGGTGATGAGGTGAGTAAATAACTGATTTTAAGCAGTGAGGGTCAATGAAACACATCGTGCAGGCAATGAAACACAACAAAGAAACATCCTAATAGACAATGCCAATAATCAAAAGTTTAGAGGCCACTTGATCACACTATCTTGAGAACTTTTGAAGCTTTCAGAATCTCTGTGTGTGTGTGCATATGTGTGCGTTTGTGTATAAACTAGAAAAACACTTTTGGAAAACATCATCTATATTTCAAATAGAGCTGAAAATCAATGTTTTAATGCTTCGGTTCAACCACACACATAAGCATGGAGTATTAACTTCAGTATTTTTCTTGGATATCTGCATTTTAAAAATATGACTGTCTGACCTGTAAAATAGCAAAGAAATTCACATGCTGCTCATTAACAAATGAGAGTTTCCTTCATTGTCATGCTCACAGCAACCTGCACTTTTGCTGAACTGCTCTCTGTGTTGATATTTTCTCTAAACTTTTTAAAGATGTTTTCCAAATATTTACGAAGGTCTGGTTAAAAACATCCTTAATTCTCCTTCATAGCCACATTATTTTATCGGCAATAAATAAATTCATAGTCATTCTAAGACCTAAAACTAATTAATAGTTTTCCTTAAAGCCTATGAGAAAAATCAAAATTTTCACATTCTTTGTACATTAGTGTCTCAAAGGACATGTTCCCACATCTACTCAGAAAATAAACAGTTTAAAGCAGAAATTCAAACCAAATAAACAGAACTATTGGCTGAAGGGTGATGTGTCTCTTATTTACAGTGCCAGAGGTCCTGCAGTCAGGCTGTGGCTAGCCCTGGCCCACACCAGCTGTGTCTGTCTCACTCTGTGCAACTGGCTCCTTCACTTCTGCCCTGTGTCCCCTGACCACAGCACCCACTACATGCCACCATCCCTTCTGTACCTTCAGCTGCCTAAGTTGAAGCATCCAAAAGCTGGATAGAGCCTGAAATTCTGTGTTATAGTCAGGGTTGGATCATCTAACAGGACCCATACTCAATCACTGATTCCATAAGAGATTAGGAGAATTAATTTATTTCCAATATGCTAGATCAGAGCAATGTAAATTAAGGTCAGTAAAGCTTCCCTTGAGATCCAAGCCCCCAGAGCCACTACTTTGGCTCCTGCTAGAGGAAACAATCAAAAGGAGAAAATGGCATTGAAGGGTGCAACTGATATTTTGAGATCATGAATACTAACTGCATGTCTGACACACTGGTGACTTAGCAAAGTCTTTGAATGACTGGTTTATACACTGCACTAATAATTCCCAGATTCTGCAGTCTGGAGGAATTATAACTTTTTTGGATCACTGTGTGTGAAAACTACTTGCTAGGGAATTACTTGCAGTTGTATTGTTACAAGATTTAAGATACTACAAGTTGTTATTATCCATGCATTTTGCAACAAAATCAATAAAAGCAGAGAACTCCTTTATGTTGCAAATGTAGGACTAGTTGAAGGCAGTCAAATGCAAATGATCACGCCAACTTCTTTATGAACATTCTTTAACATTTTGGAAACACATATAGAGGGTATAAACCACTGCAATATATGTAGTATAAAATTCAAACCTAAAAGTACACCTACAATTTCATATTCAAACTTCATAGGAAACTGGGAAATATTTATGCTAATGAGAAAACAAACTTTAATTCATTACATCAATTTCAAATTTTCTCAGGATATTGAGGACACTATGCTATATAAAATCTCTTATATTCTCTATCCATGAATAAGTGTAGTATAATAGTATTCACAGTTTCATTTGAATAAATGGGTGTGTCAACATACAGCACAAAGCTTGTGCTCTACTGAATTCTAAATCCTTGTCTTATTGAACTTTGTTTCTGGTTTATTTTTCAATTCCAAGCAAAATATCATTTGTCTTCTAGTGATAAATATGATAACCCAGCTCTGAACTGTACTTGTTTAGCCAAGCAAAAACACACTGAAATTTTCCATCTCTGGGGCCAGGAACTGCATTTTCCTGAAAGGGTCTAACACCAGCAGTCCAGAGGCTGGGCTGGAACAGCAGACAATAGCTCTGTATGCTAATAAAAACCGTTTTGCAACACCACATGCTTGCATACTCAGCAGTGCTATCTTGTATTCAACCATGATTAAAGAAAGAATAGCAATTTCTTTCCCTGCTCCTTCTCAAAACTGATCTAAATTATACCTCTTAAACAGCAAATTGTAAATTTGGTTTTAGGAGAATGACAGTCTGTGTAATGTGAGCGGAACAGAATCCAAATATGTGAGCCTCTGAAACTGAAACTCTGACTCCTGCCTTTGGCCTCACTGGGAATTCTTGAAACTGCCTTCATTAATGAGCTCTGGTTTAACCTGCAAAGATCTGTGGCATGCACCTACCCGACAGACCAGCCCAGGTGTGTTGTAATCCAAGTCATTTCAAAAGTATGAAAGGAGTAGTAACAAGGTAGAAAAAATCAACCCATTAAGATTTCTCCAGCAAAATCTTAGAAAAAAAAATTATCTTTCCTTCTCTCATATGGATGTTTGCATGGAACAGGGAAAATTTTTATCTTAGGCAACAACATCAACTTAGATTATATTTCAGTATTACCTCCCAGTTGTTTCAAAACGAAAATTACTAAATATCCTTAAGAAAATATTCTCTTGATACTTTTTAATCAGATAAAAAGAAGTGCAAGGAACATAATTTATTATAAAGTGTATTTCAGACCTGATTTAGCAGAGTTTGAATAATTGGACTTCTCTGATTTCCTAAGTGCTTTTCTAGGCTAACAATATGGTTTATTCATATACAATATACAGTAATAATCTGACAAGCTTTTAATCTGCTTTAAAATTCATAACATACAGAATGAGTGAACAGCATGCTATGATGGATTTAACTTGTGGGCTTATTATACAAACAAATTTTAGAGATGTAAAATTGGCAGTGTATTTAAGGAGGATCTTTGAATTTTACATCAAGCCTGGCTTAAGGTGATTAAAAGTAATATGTTTTGGATCTTGCTCACAGTTTGCAACAAAGTTTAGTAATATCAGAAGCAGATATTGAAGGTTCTAAATCACCCTTTCTGAAAGTAAAGTGGGAGCCATCCATCCCTGTTGCTATAACTATGGATTGTTTCATTCTACTGTAAATGTGCTCTGTTGAAACAAATGCTTTTTCTTAACAACTGAGAAATTCCAAGCATATTGAATGCAATGATGTATCAGAGACCACGTAGATATGGTCTTTTCATATGCAAGGAAATAACTGAATGCTCATTTAGAAATTCCATCAGTCTGGTAGACCAGACTGCTGAAAATATTCTGATATTTTACTGTTAGTAAGCAATATTAGATGGATCTAGCATACATCTGACAAATTTTTAATTGCTGTGTCCTTTTTTTTCTGAAAGATTTAAAAAACCCTGACCAACCAACCAAAAAAAAAAAAAAAACACCCAAAAACCCCCAAATCCAAAACCAAGCAGCTGCGCAGGCAGCAAAAAAAAAGGAGCAATATATATTTGAAGGACAGGGAAAAAGTCACATGCTATCTGCCTGCAGCAACCATGGAAGTAAGAGGTGGCAATTGAAAATTAAAGCAACCATAGAGGAAAAGGATAACAGACTTTAAGAGTACGTGAATTGGAAAGGAATCTGCCATCAAGGACAAAAAATGAGGCAAACATGAGAAATAAGACACTTGAGTAGATCTGTATGTAAAGGGTAGTTATTTCTGTGACTCATTAAAAAGCTTCTTTTTATTGCTTGCATTCACTGTTTATGCAGAAATAATTAAATCTAAACAAAGCTTTGCTAGGAAAAACAGTTGTAGCTATCTCACATTTTCTGTTTAACTCTCTTTTTCCTGCTGTTTATGCTAATTTGCACAGGGGATGGAACAGTTGGAGCACTCTAAATCCTTCTTTTGTACTTCTTTTAACTTTGATGAGCAAAATGGAAATGCTAATCCCTTCTGCAGACACATGATTTCCTTCCTTTCTCCTCTTCTCTGAGATATTTGTTTTTCTGTTATCCAGCCTTTGTTCCCTAGTCCCAGTGAGGTTCATATGATGCTCTCCTTTTCCCAGGGCCCTAGGGTGAACAAAATTCCACAATCCAGCAATTCATGAAATGCAAGTGATACTGAGACAGGCAAGGGATCCACCAAACCAGATTCCTACCTCTCCATCCTCTTCCTGTGCTCACAGAACAAACAAACAAACAAAACAGTCGAGTGTTCAGTATCCCAGAACGAATCAGTCTAAAATACTGCCCTGAATTTTAGCCCTGAAACTGATCATTCACTGATTCCAGACTTTCACATCATGCTTTTCCTTTATTCAGTATAATTCTGACCACATATTCAAGATTGGAAAATGAATGATAAATAATGATGCAGGAAATAATAAAGTCACAGACCAAAAACAAGGTGAGAAAAGCTTTTATTTGGACATGAGTCCACACACTGGTACATCATGTAACATCCATGAAAATGTTGGAGGATTTTCATATTAAATAACTGGGAGAAGTAGGATGTCAAAGATGCTTGATCCAGTGCTCTTTGGTATGCATTGTAGTAAAATTTTCCTTCAATGGGCCTAATCTGGAATACTAACTACTACTTTCATTTAGAAAACCAAAACCATCAATTTCAGTTAGGTAAAGGTACTTATGTGTAGGTAAAAAAATATTGTTTGAAAAGTCATATTTTAAATCCTAAAATATTTTTTTAAAATTCTCAATAATACATGTCTTTCCAAAGAATCTAAAGCGTCTGTAGGAGGAGTTACATCTACTTTGCAGTCACCTGTCCACAGTAAACTCAAAGAAAACAAACATTCATTTGCGTCCTCATACTAACATTAACAAGCTCATGTCATAGCATATTTTGAGAAATGAATATTCATGGACCTCCCACTTCTGCTCAAAACACAATTATCTCTGTCACACAATATGAGTGACCCAATTTTGTTCATCTGACAGATGCTTTTCTGGTCACAGAATACGAAAAATTTGGAGGAAACTGAATGTGACTTTTTAAGAGACCGCATAACCCAACAGTTGAACTTACTGCCACCATTACAGGAACACTCCTATTCTACCACTCCCTTATGTAGGACTGGTCCGTGGCCCAGGAGAAGCTGATCTTTTATTTTGTTACTATTTTTCTAGGTGAGAATACATCAACATGTTATTTTGCTTTATTACTCTTACACTATAGCTTCAGACCAGGACAATCTTTTAGCCAGGTGCCAAGATGAAACAAAATGAACAAGTTATCTTGGGATTCTACTGTCACTCCTTTCAATGCTGGACATATCTTGTTTGTCTTGTTAAAAATCAGTACTAGAATTTTCCAGAGCTGATACAGTAGACTGAAGACCTCTGCTTCTGTTCAGATTGGCAGGCCAAGAAGCTGACAAGAGGGAAAGTTGGTACAATGCTCAAGCTCCTTCTGAGAGTCAGACAGGATTTTTCATTTTATGGCAAAGGTAGCATTTTTTCCACACATTTTTTTCTTATCATAAGTTCCTGGGGATGAATCTGTTTTTTTCAGAGGACTGAAAGAAAAGAAAGCAAAGAAAAAATTATAATGAGTGAATGTTGACAGTCTGAATCAAAGGCTCAGTGCTTTATAATCAAAGTTTTGGAAAAACAAGAATAGGATGACCCTGAGGCTTTGGCACTGAGTTCAAGAGCACACTTAGGAGTCATTGCACCTCTAAGAACTGGGACAACTGAAATGGAAACAAAGCCCTCTCAAAAAAACAGGAGAATAAATTAATTCATTTACTATTGCCAGAAATTATGCAGTAGGAATGCATTCTGACTAGGGATGTGTTAGGCAATGGTCACAGCTGGGTATGCTTCCAGTTTAAGCAGTGCCTCAAAAACCACTGAATGTGATGGAACTCTCTATTAACTTCAGTGAGCTTTTAATCAAGCCCAACTAAGTCAGACAGCAAGATTTAAAGACAGCTGAGGAAGTTCACAAGACAGTAACATAGACTGCACAAGGCCAGAGGATTTGGAAAAAACCCAAGTGTCAGTGAAGGGACTAATTAGAGGACATGAAAAGCTCACTCCCAAATGTCCTTTTGTCAGTCTCAGGAATTTCATTATCTTCTGTGATAACAGGATTCAGAAAATGCAAGCAGTGATCTGAATCAGTTTCTAACTCAAGCACAAATTTTCTGTGATATTTTTTAAAAGCTTGAGTTTTTGCTCAGCAATACCACAAGACTTCTAAGTAGTCTTTTTTTCCTTTTATCTTTTTTTTTTGTTGGATCTCTTGGGTTTCTAGCTGGTTTAGGATTGCTAGCATCAGGACTTCTGTCATCCAAGCTCAAACAAATTGCCAAACATTAATTTTGGCATCAACTAAGTCATGTCCCCTACAGAAACGCCACTCAATCTCCAAATTCTCGTTCTTTAAAGCATAAACCAAACCAAACAAAACTGTTTTCTTATTTGTGGGCTCAGCAAACCATCATTATTGTAAGCTTGTAAAATTCTTTATATAAAATATATTCTTTTTCAGATAAGTTTCCCTAGCTCTAACAAAAAATAAAAATCCAATATTTGTAAGTTAACATTTGCCTTCAATTAATTTTACTTGCTTAGTGTTTCTGGAAAACAAGGCCAGCAAAGCATATTGTATTCTGACAGGAATACAGCATACCACTAAAATCAAAATTAAGATCCAGACATAAAGTGCTTTGAACTTCATTGATCTCATAAAACAAAAAAAGCAAACCTACAGACCAAAAGATACAAAGGTTCCAGGCCCTAGGCCTCAGTACACCTAAATCTACTTAGTTGTGTAAGAAGGAAGATAAATATTAATAATTATATTAATAACTTGTTACAGATAAGAATTTTCCTTCAATCAAAAATAAAAAATTGCGACCTTTTGCACAAGCGAAAGCAATGAATAATGGACCTGCCTAGAGAGGATATGTTTTGTAAATGAAGGAGACATATTGGAAGTGAGGATTTAGCAGAATAAATCTTAAATCACCAAGCACAGCACAAAATACTATATTTAAAAGTGAAATAATGTTAACTACTTGCAAATAGAGCAGCGTAACAATTATCAGCAGCACTAAGAAGGTGGATGATGAATTTTTGCTGCAGAAGGTAGAGATGTTTGCTTTGTTGTCAGGAAGGAGCATGCACAGGCATTGCAAGCAACTAGATCACTAAATTAAGGAGTAAACTGAGGCTACTGGTCTGAAGAAAGAGCAACAGAATACAATAGTGTGGTGTTGTCACTGTACTTACTGTCCTGATTCTTCATGGAAGAAGATGCTTTTGCAATGGGAAAGACAATGAAAAAAGAAATTAAAAATACCTGATTTAATGACTCAAGACCTCTATTTTCATAGAAGCAATTCATGCTAAACCTTCCTAAGAAAGAAGTCTGTCATCCAAGAGTGGTCATAACACTATAAGCCACTGCAGACCTGACTCAATCACCAAAATAGCACATGACACCTTGAGCTATTTGGTATGTCCCACGACACCCTAACCTCTCCCTATCTGCTAACAGAGCTATTGTCCTTCTACCCTTTGACCAATTGGCCAAACATCTTGGATTCTTGCCACAAGGCACGTGGCTAAAAATTCTTGATGTGCTTTCAGTGCCTCATGCAAATCTTGTCCAGTAGGATAGCCCTACTGGAAAAATAAATAAAAATTGCTGTGGAAGTTGCATAAAGCAAAGGGAATAAATTTTCCTTAGCACATTGAATCCTTATACGTGAAGCTTGCATCCCTCTGGAGATACAGGAGAGGTTCTGTTGTTAATATTGGACATTGACAGTATTAGAAGGCATATTTCATTGAAGAGTTGGAAAAAGGATGAAAATATTCAGAGGAATAGGTGTATGTTGTACAAATACTGATAATATAAAAGTACAGAATTAAGTAGAAACCGATAATAAAGAAAACACAATCAATTAGGAAAAGAGATAGCTTGGCATGCTAATACAGAAAACATTTTTTCTGGTGTAATAGAGCACATGATACTAGAGTGTATGCCCATTATTTGCAGCCTATGATAGAGGTTCATATCTGTTAAGAAAGTGGAATTCCCTCTTTGAAGGAAAGCACTGGAAATAGTGTATTCTATGAGCATTGCTTCATAAGTACTTACAGAAAAGTAAAGGGAGGGAAGTACATACCAGATGATACCTGCAGTAGATGGAAATTCATTAAACATTATCACATATAATAAGTCACAAAATAGAGATGTTACATATAGGGAAAATATTAATATATAACCCAATTTGCTTAAGCCTTGATTTTGGACACAGAGAAATTTGTATTTGTAGGTTATCAGGGAAAACAAAAAAGTTGTTTCCAGAATACAACTGAAAGTGTTATTGGTATATGGGTAGGAGCAGTAAGAAATTTGAGGGGAAGGGGTAAAAAACTGTCATGTGAAATAAATGCCATTTCCTTACAACAAATCTTTATCTGGCCTTCCAAAAATTCAGTTCAGCAAAATCACATATTAAAGGTGTTTGAAGTCTGAGAAACTCCCTGGGCTGAGGTCTTCAGCTGAGGGTAGAAGCTGTACTACCTCCCACAGCTGCAGAATGCCACTGCCATTGGTCAGGGTCTAACAGCACTGGCTCTGCATTCTCAGTAACTCCATCCCATTTGAGACAGGGGAAGCTAAAGGTAAGTTTTGGCACTTCTCTCTTAGTTGAATTTTTATCGCTGGAAATACTAGTATTTGTTTTATTTTATCGTGCTTAGTACTGATTCAAAGCTCGCAGATTGTGGAGACTATTTATTTTTCTCTGGATATGTCTTAGTTCCTTCCTGTGAGAGGTGTACATAATCTTCATCAAAATATTTGATCTTACAGCGACTGCAGATGCCAATATTTCTACAGTGCATTCCAATGAAAGGGAAATAGAGACACGCAAAGCCTGCAAATTAGTGCAGATACTATAGCCACAGGTAAACTTTTTTTCCACAGATACTTGCTGGTTTTGTGTCTATTTATACAAAAATTAATAATTATCAAGCCTTATATCCTTTAAAAATCTTTTGTATTTAGGAGTTGTGACATGAAAACAGTTTTGCATCATGAACAATTTTTTATTTAAGAATTTTTTATTCAGAGGAAAAATTACACCATATATGTTAGTACTACATTTTGGGTCGATAGATAACACCCTCTATAGCTGAATCATCTGAAATAAATGACATGGGAAGGAAAAGCAAGACCAAAAACAATTCTGTCAAAAATAGGCAGCAGAAAACATAAAGACTGACAAAAACCCGCTAATTCCAGTATACTTGCTTATTTCGAAGATTCATTGCATTTTTATTTTATTTTACTTAATTTAATTTTTTTAATAAAGCAGAATACTTTTAGTAATATTGGAAGCTAATACTGAAAGGTGAAATTCATCTAAGCTTTCTCAAAGAGAAGACCCAGTGACTCTAGCTTCTCCAGCAGCAGCTGAAGTCTTTCTGAATAAAGAAAATGAGAGCAAAATGAATGCCTTGTGTGACTGACCATCCCCAGAGGAATTTCATATCCTCATGCCTAAACCAACTTTATAAAGACCTCTTTTCATGAAGCTAAAATTCAGCTTGTTGCTCAGTACATACATTAAAAAAGTCTCATGTATTTCTTATACCTTATTATAAGTAGCTACAATTTTGAAATTAAATATTTAAGAGTATATCATGGTATCATATAAGGAATACAGCTTATTAGACTTGTGCACTGCTCATTATCACTGTGATTTTGGTGAAATTAATCTGAGCTGTAGACAAATAAAGATGTAAGTAAAGAATGCTGAATAGAGCCTTGTGCCAGGCATCTTATATGATAATAGTGAATGCATCATTTACAAGGAAAAGGGGACGCATAAACACTAGTGCTCAAGACTAGCATGAACTTTCTACCATTTTACAAAATTCTGGAACTTTAAATAGGTGATAATTCAGTTTTACAGAACTTTAAATGGGTGATAATTCAGTTTTACAATTCTGTCTTCCAAGGAGAACAGGTGAATACACCACACCACAGTTTCTCACTACTTTAAAAACAATGTTGATTGAATAACGAAGGAACTCAGAGTACTGGCACTACTGTCCACAGGGTGATGAAGGACACATATTATTTTTTATTTTGCTCCCAAGACCTTTGCAAAAGTATGGTCCAAATGTGCCACACTAATTAAAATTATGTTCTGACAAAACAACTAACAGGTGAAAAGTGTTTTGATTATGTTTATCCAGAGATAACAGAGTTTCTAATGTTTTCTAATAGCTTGGTGGGTTTTTGTTTGTTTGTTTGTTTGATTCCATTTAGTGTTTTTTATGATGGAGGAGAGATATAATATTACATTGTTATACATTCCAAAAGATTATTTACTGTGATAGAGACAAGTAATACAATAATTTACCTTTTCTTTAGTTTCTCAAAAGTTCATATCTAAGTGCAATGAAAATAAGTGAAGTTAGATGAAAGGGGAAAAATATCATTCAGACTCTTTCTCATTGAAATCAGTTTATTTTTACACCAACAAAAGGCCTTTTCTAAATTATACAGTTATGACTATGGCCAAAGCAGTCTCCAGAATTCTTAGCTCCAGGGACTCTTCATGAAGAAAACCAGATTAAACCACTGAGTCACCATAAATAAATATGAATTATTAATCAGAAATATCATGGGTTTTCTATACAAGTACTGTATTTTTGACATTAAATTGTCATAGATTCATTGTCAATACCAGAGTACATACAATCTGTCCATTTTCTTCTCTTTCAGAAAAGAAAACAGAATGCAGACCTTTGTAAATGTTTTTCTGGGATTTTTTATCTTTGCGTCTGTTGGAGCTGCCCCTATCAGTGATAACATAATTTATGATTCTGAGTTCTATGACATACCACTTGAAGAGCTGCCTCATCCATTTGTCTATGACGAAAATAAGCAGTCTGACCAAGTAGAGGTAATTAGAACTTAATTTAGTCTGTCTTTCCAAAGTGCATAAATGCAGTAGTTACTGATCAGCTTTCCTTTGCCATGAAAATAATTATCAGACATATCTCATGTGGTTTCTGTTGCCTTTGCAGTTCATTCACCTTTTCTCTAACCCAAAAACACAGCCAAAATATATTCTGATTATTTTGGGGCATATTTGCGGCGATCTTTAAGAGCAGGTGAAAGGTACCCTGCTTTCCTCAGGTCTCCATGCAATTCCACAAATTCTGTTGGAGATCATCACTGTGATTTATCTGTCTGGGTGATGCATGGAGGCAGTTGAGACAGGATTTCCAGCATTTCCCATTAAATGAGGTTGTAAAATACTGTTTCCTTAGGTTTATGTTCAGTACAAGCATGTCAGGCTATAAATGCTAATGTTTTGCTGTTAGTAAAGAGGCAGAATGAAGAAAAAAAGAAAGGGAAAGCATTTGAATTTAAACACAGGAAAGTAAGAAAAATTACCGAAAAAAACCTGTTGAAATTCTGATACAGTATGAGCTGGTAAGATATGTTGGCTGTAGAAGCAAGGGAGTCCACTTGTGGACCTAAATGCTTCCTTCCTCTTCTACAATCCTTTATTTCTTTACAATTACTAAAAGGCTACATTAATTTTTTTTCTCACCCTGCTGATTAGACATCGACACAATTTCCCTGAAGGTAATATAAGCACTCTGTGATTCAGGATTGTGCGTGATAGAAGTTGAATGAAAAATATAACATTTAAATAATATGGTATTTTCATTTTTATACATAATATTTTAGTACTTTTTCACATAAGAATGCATAATTCATGAAAATACAATCCTTTGAAAGAGTCATAATTACAGCAGGAGGGACAGGAGCTACTCTTTCATCAATATGAGATAAAAATTGGATAACAGCTTTGAAATCTAAGGACAGAGACAATTTAAGAATAACTACATTCCAAAATAGGAGAACTGAAGAGATAAAAATAAAGTTAGCACTAAGACCAGAAGCCTATCATTTGTAGGAAATAAATTTTTAATCTAAGAGGGATTGAGAAGAACTTTGCTGTAAGGAATTTACCATGCCTTTGGCCTGTTTCTCTTGTGCGACTCTTGTGCTCCACTTGATTCTGTCTGAGCTTGCTTTCCTGATAAAATCACTATCAATTTTAGTTGCTGTGATCTATTTCACATTGATTAATAAACCACAGTTTCTGTCTCTCTTCGCTCTTAGAAGTGATGCCTTTATCACTCCTACAGAAAGGACTTCCTTCCCAGAAATGGAAAAAGTTATTTTGAATGTGTCTCGTCACTAAGTTTTTCTCATTCAAACAACAGATTTCTTAGTAATGCATTTAATGGCAGGTGGGATTCTCCTGTGCTGTGCTCTCTCTGTGAAGTCCTATAACACCAAAACACGGGTGGCCCTTTCCATGTTTCTGAGTGAAGGAGAGAGATAAAGCAAGGCTTCGCTGTTCTTTTCCAGCTGAAAGGAAATTTTGGATGACTGATGTTGCACCCAACAAGAAAAGATACAAGATATCCCAACACAGGTTATTTTTTCAGAAAGCATGGAATAGGCAGAGTCAGAGTAAACTGGTAAACTTCTTTTCCAGAGCAGGATTATCTTCCATTACTGAGCTCTTCAGACAGCCTTTTTAAAATTCATCAAGTGAAGTTCATCCATCACAGCAGTTGAACAGAACTTTGTTTTGCATATGGATGGACCTCCCTGTGAGAGACTTTTTTTTCATGGATGTTTAGTCAAAATCTTTTTTTTTTTGCTTGCCTTCCTAATACCATGTACCACCTAAGAGGATCCTAAGCACTCATATTTCCCCATATCCCAGGAGATATGAGTGGTCAGTGCTGTAGAAATCAATCAAATTTTATAGACGTCAGTGTACTATTTGATAGGGCATGTCAGTCTTGCAAGTTATATTTTAATCACTGATATTATTGATGACACTCAAGTTTTAAGCAGAATACATTTGATTTCTTTATTGTGGTTATGACTTTACTGCTTAAAATCTTGTTATCATAATGATAGGAACAACACAAGTAGGTCTGTGTGTAAAATTCAATATTTATTCAAGGTCACAGGTTAGTTTTTATTATGCATAGTTTACATGATGAGCAATACCACAGAGACCCAGACAAACAGCAAGCCTTCAACAGATCTAGCCTGTGTGCAGTAACACTTTAAGACTTGAATTTCCCTTTAGAGAGCTCATGTGTTCAGGCTTCTGAAACAGTGGAGAAAAAACTCAAATAGTGCTTTCTGGTTTTGCCGTCTTCAACGTAAGATTTGAAAATTCAGTTATGTCCAAATAGAAGCCATTCTGTTTAATCCATTTTTAGACTCATTGGCAAAATGCAAACTTTACTAAGGTTGTGTATCCAACTGATTAGCAGAAGGTCCAGGAGACTGACCAGTTCTAGTGCTACAGATGCATTTAGTGTGCTACTCCTGTTAATTTCAATGTGAATTGAAGTAGAAATTAACCTGTGCACCTCAAGGAGTTGAACTAAAGCACTTGTGTCAGCATGTCCTTCTCCTGACTATTAGGTACTGTAATCACACATGCGATGTGTAATCACCAAAGTGAGGAAAGACCTACAGATAACTAGAAAGGGATACTTTCCACTCATTCTATCTGTTTAAAATTAGGCTTGGCATTCCGATACCATGCTCCAAGACAAATATGAATCATTCTCTTGGAATATCTGTTGAGGTGGGTTGACCATCAAGATGTTTTCTCTCTCCCCCTTCTCAGAGAGACAGGGGAAGAAATTCAGGCTAAAATCTTGTGAGTTGGTATATAGGCAGTTCAATGAAGAAGAACAAAGGTTGCATGCAGAAGCAAAGAGGAACAAAAGATTTATTCTCTACTTCCCCTCAGCAGATGAGGGCCAAACACTTTCAGTGAAATAGGAATTGAGTATGTGTAGCAGGTGCTCCTGAAGACAAACACCTTAATAATAAAGTCCACACCCCTGCCCTCACTGCCTCCTTTCTCTCAGCTTTTATTGCTGACCAGGTGCCATATTGGATATCCCTTTGCTCAGCTTGGGTCACCGGTCCTGGCTGTATCCTCTCCTGAGATCTTGACCACCCCTGCCCTACTGGTGAGAGGGGAATGTTGGAGTGACAGCCTTGGTGCTGTGCCAGCACTGCTCAGCAGTCACTGAGCACTGGTGCATTATCAACACCTTTTCAGCTGAAAGCACGTAGCACAGCACTGAGGAATGCCATGGGGAATTAAGTTAATTCCATCTCAGCCTGACCCCATACACCTATCTTCCTCAAATAACTTTTGATGAACCCTAGACATCTGTTTCAGGCTTAGTATGAGAATTTCATCTTAGTACAGCTAACTAAGAGTGACCGAGTCCAAGTTAATGACTTCGTTAATTCTCATACTCTGGAAGTATTGTTCCTTGTGTAGAGTGTATGTGTGTATATACACACACACTTCATTGGATTGAAAACATTTCTAGATAGTGTCATCATACAGAACTTACAGGATGGCCAGGGTGTCAGACCCAACCAGCATGGGTTTAGGAGGGGTAGGTTGTGTTTGACCAACCTGGTCTCCTTTTATGACCAGGTAACCCGCCTGGTGGATGCAGGAAGAGCGGTGGATGTTGTCTATTTGGACTTCAGCAAGGCCTTTGACACTGTCTCCCACAGCACACTCCTGGAAAAGCTGGCAGCCCACGGCTTGGACAGGAGC